>PVIC010037956.1:0-17743 GCA_004025085.1 Thryonomys swinderianus | reverse complement strand
CTGAGTATACATTTTACACTAGTACTGCTGCTTATAATGTATGCTTATTTGGAGTTTTGGCATTAAGAAATACTACCAGAACTAGAGCTTCAATTTTGTATTCCTACCTTCCATGCATATGAACTGCTGCTGTTCATGGCCTCCTCAACACCTAATATTTCCACCTCTCTCATTTTATTTATTCTGGAGAGCCTGTAATTCTATCAGGTTAGTTTGAAAGCTCTGGGTTTTTTACAGTTTTGAAATTGAGCTATCGCATAGCTATAGTAAACTGGACACATTTTTATTGAACTTTATGAATGTTAACATATATGTACACACACCTACACTCACCATTATCTCTAGAATAAACTTGCAAACATTTTCAGGTTCTCCCTTGTCCTACTTCAGGTAATTTTTTAAGAGTTAGTATTCTGACTCCCTTACTACAAACTAGTTCTTATTCTTCAATTTCAAATCAATAGAATCATACATTGTGTATCCACAAGGATCATCACGTGCTATTTGTCACAGTACTTTGGTATTCGTATTGCTTTGGGTTACTACATTACAAAAATACACTACATTCTAGGATCTATGGATGTTTACACGACAAATATTGTAGTGCATGCTATTTGCGGTAACCATTTCTTCTGGACCAATAGCTACAGAAATGTAAATGTGTGTGTGTATGTGGAGGAGAGGGAAAGTGGAATTTGTCATATGGTAAGCATATGATTAGCCTTACAAGACACTGCTAGTTTTCCAAAAGACCTTTGTTAATTTATACTTCACAGTTAGTTACTTAACAAATCTACCAGTCATATAATCAACATTTTGGTGAATGTATTGCAATTTCATGGTATCAAATCTGCATCTCTAGATAACTAACAATTTAGACCAATTTTTGACGTACAACTTTTCATGTCCTGAGTGTTTGAATACCCTGTTCAAGTCTTTCAAATAATTTTAATTAGATTCCTTGTTTTTATCTTAACATGTGTAGGAGTGCTTTGTGAATTCTAGTAACTTTGTCGCATATGTTTTTTGCAAATATTTCTCCCAATTGTGATTTTTCATTCATTTTACTAGTGTTCTTGATAAAGAAAAATATTAAATTTGATAATGGTCAACTTATTAATATTTTCTTTTAGGCTATGCTTTTTAATGTCTCTTTAAGAAAACATACAGAGTTCATAAAAATATTGATTTATATTTTCATCTAGAATCTCTATTGTTTTGCTTTAAAACTTAGAGCTCTGATATATATACACAGGTTCTGAGTATGGTACAAAGTAAATGTCAAGATGTGTCTCTTTCCATCAAGATCTAATTGACCCAGAATCATTTATTGAGAAAGTCATCCATTCATCCTAGACTTTTAGCCTCACTTGTTTTTGAAAAAGACCATGTGTGTGAGAGTATTTTTGGATATTCCATTCCACTGATATTCATTATGATGAGATTTCTGTTCTCTCATAATGGAAAAAAATCTTGCTTTCTCAATGCTAGGTTCATAACTGAAGCCTCTATAACAAAAAACAGATTAACAAATTTATCTTAAATAAATTTTCCATAAGGAAACAAAGATTCTAAAAAATAAGTAAACACATAATTTTATGCTTGCATTTTAGGAAACAGCAAATATTTTTGGTAGATAAATATGACTGAACAGGGGGTGTGAATTAGAGGCAACAAAACAGGCTAGGCTGGCAAGTGGCAAGGCTTTCCTGTGGCCTTGAGTCTTCAAAAAGGGGGTCTTTCTCCCTCAGAGCTCAGAGTGGATCTGTATCCCATGAGCTTCTTTTGATCTGCTTCCGGGGAGATGAGCGAGGGGCACTGGGAGTAGCCTTTTCTCAGGTAGAGGCATGGCCGCCATGTTCAACTGAAGCACTTCTGGAACTTCATCGCTCTCCTCCCACCTTTCCGTAACTACCTCATGGAAAGCCTTAGTCTTATACTGGTCGATCTTCGACATTGCTCTTATTCTACAAGATGACTGTGGCTGCTCCAGATAATGTTACTACCGGATAATGTTAGCATCCGTTTTTCACTTTCCATCAACATTCTGAATGAAAACTGAGGTTTACTGGTGTGAAGTCTATAAATGACTTCAAAGAATACATTAACAATATTAAGTCCACCAAACTATGAGCATGCTGTTTCTGCACCTCGTGTTTTTGATTTAAATTTCCCAGCAATATTTTCCAAAAAAATTTTTACATTTGTAGATTTATTCTTAGGTATTTAATTATGTTAGAGTCATATTATGAATACTGTTGCTTGCTTACATTTTCTATTTATTTATTTTTCATATAGTTACTTTTTAGCCAGACCTTGTTTTTATAATGGTATTATATATTCTTTACATTTAATTTTATTCACTACTGTGTGATGCTATAGTCAATTATTGCACCAACACTAATCCCTTACATTTTGTTTTACAAATTTTTATTGAGACATTTACATATCAAAACTATTCTTTAGAAGAATTTCTTTAAAATCACTCTGAAAATAAAGCTGTGAAACACTGTTGATAGTTTCTATCAATCACAGTGTTTAACGACATGCTGCTAATATTTAGAAATTCAAATTACCATGTTAGGTTTCTGAGAAAAATTTTTCTAGTCAATACCAGTCTTGATACTAGGAAATTACAAGGAAGACTAATGCTTATCAGCACTCATTCAAATTAATTCAGATTAATTTGCCCCCTTGGAAATAAAGAGGACAATGAAAATCAGGATTGAGGGGGGAGGAGCAAAAAACGACCCTGCAGGGTTCCCACTGAGGATGAGTGCACAGGAGGTAGGAGCCAGCTCTCGCGAGACCTTAGCACTTCCTATCTTCAGTGAGCGTTCAGCATCGCGTACTCCTTCCTCCCAGACAGAAAATTCAGGTGGACGTCAGAAGAGGATGCAACAGGAGCCTGCACAAGAAAAAGCAAAATCAGATATTAGAGCCTGCTTTATGACAAGCTCGCTGAGGGGGAACACAGAGGGAATGGTTCAAAGTAAACCCGAGTTCTAACTGCAGAGTGACTCATAAGTTTTAATTTTTCTATCAGAAAAATACAAAGCAAAATCGCTTGAATTTCTGATATTCTTCATTTCCTTGCTGAAGGGGTGGTGCAGGTGAGGCCAAGGTAGGAGTGTGGCAGTATCTGGATTTCTCCATTCCTGAGGAAAAGTGATCGAGTTGT
This sequence comes from Thryonomys swinderianus, assembly GCA_004025085.1. NCBI lineage: Eukaryota > Metazoa > Chordata > Mammalia > Rodentia > Thryonomyidae > Thryonomys > Thryonomys swinderianus. The sequence continues at coordinate 14,562 of PVIC010037956.1, read as the reverse complement.
CTATTCTGGACATCAAGCCAACATTTTACTTTACTAGTGTATTGAAAACTATCACCTACCTTTAATAAATCAATTTTCAAGAACCACCAACCAGGTGGGATAGAGCCTCCTAGTGTCCTAGCTACGCAAATGTCATGTATCCTCTGAGAACAAAGAATGCTAAGCATCTAGTCTTCCATCATAATCCTGAGTTACATAACAGAGTTTTCCCAGCTAGAATGATGAAAAAGAAATCATAAGTTGTTTTTTGCTCTTCTTTTAAAAATTAATGATTTCCTGGTCACCAAAGGAAGAAGGTTAAACTCAGGGCACCCACCAATATTTAACCCATTATAGTGAGAGCAGCAGCAACAATATTATTAAATGCCTTGAATGTTACCTGTATCTCATACTCCTGTCAATGAAACACCCACTACTCAATACCTAAAGCAAACAGAAAAGGCTTAGTTTACTGCTTGTCATGGGAGCCAGAAGTATGCTTGTCATAAACAGTTTAAGAGGAAAATGTGAAGCTGTGGCATCACTGGCTTTTATACATGGGTGGAACTAGGGATTAATTGACCTTTCGCCATGAGACCAGTTTCCAGAGCTAGATCATCTGACTGGCTGACCCCCAAGCTGTGCTATGGAGGAGACTGTAGGACTTGATGCTTAGAAGCCCAAAGCTATACCGACTGGTTGCATTTCAGAATGACATTCCTAAAGCAAGTGCTCATATGCCATTGAGGAAGGGTTTTAAATTGGTCTAGGTTCTGACTTGTTAGTATTGTAAAAAAAAAACAGTCTTTTCATAAGAACACAGGATATTTTCATTTTCTGTATACTATATAGAAGTAGTTTATATATGTTTTATAATTTACCTTTCAAAAACTCCTTCAAGTGCTGGGGATATAGCTCATTGTTTACTGTGCCTGCCTTGCAAGTCCAAGGTCATGAATTTGATCCCTGATACAAAAAAAAAACTTCAAAAATATGAATCACTAGAATTTCCATTTAGTTCACCAAAAACTGACTCTGCTTGCTCAGAGTCGCATGCACTAGGAGTCATAGCGGTAGCACTAGGAATCAAAACAATTTTAATTCCAGAGGAATTAGGGCTTATCCAAAGCCTGAGTTGATAGTCATTCCATAAAATTCCAGTCTCTGGCAAGTCACCTCGCAGTGCCGGGCTCAGCTGCAGACCACCCAGTACACAGGACACAGCACACAGCGTTCTGCACCCCGCCTCGCGCTAACATTCTCCCATATTTCACTGCTACTGGCATTCTGGCTCCTTTCTCCTGCCAATGTCAAGATATCATCTGGTGAAGAGCTGATCTAGGACTGGATCATTCTCTTCTGAATCCTCTGGAAAAACTTTATCAAATCATCAAATTTTTTGTTGTTTTGCTGCTGAGAATTTAACTGCTTGTTCTTGACTGAATTCATGCTTGGTTTATCTCACCTCAGAAAAATTAGATTTGCACTTGATAACCACATATAATTCAGGTGGATGATAGAGGTGAAAATTATGGCCTCAAGTTCAATTTATGACTGACAATTTTTTAGAGTAATTTAGTGCATAGCAACTTTCTCTGACTCTCTACTGTAATATATGATCAAATTTTCTAAGAAGATAAATAACAGCACAAGCAGTTGTCTTATACTAAAATCTCTGCACACTTTTAAATAAATCACATTCTTAATTCAGTGTAGTTTGAGCAAACAAGGAAAACGCATAGGCCTAAAACAACCTCAGTCACGGAGAGTTCACCAGGCCCAGGTGACACCTGAATAAATGTTATTTCAAGGGGATGATGGCAGGGAAATCTCACACTTTCTAGACATTACTGCTGTGTGAGCAGCTGGTCCATTCCAAGGGTTGAATGTTATTACAAAACAAACCTTTAAAAATAAGATTTAGGTCAGTGGTTCTGGCCCCTGGCTAGCAAGCACAAGGTCCCTGGTTTGATCTTGGTAACCACATACAATGCCATCTGTGGTGACTCACGCCCACCAGCAATCAGTACCACATACCACAATGCTGGGGGTGGTGGCTCATGCCTGTAATCCCAACATTAGGGAAGCAGAGGCAGGAGGATCACTGAGTTCAAACCTTGCCTGAGCTACATAGTGAATTCAGGGCCAGTGTGAACTACAGTGTGAATCCCTGTCTCAAAAAATAAAAGTAACTTTCAGACTGTTACACATTCTGATTTTTGTTGAGGAAATAAAAAACAGAAAATGAATTTTAGAAAACTCTCTTACCATTTAAAAATGGCTTACTTACCTACTTTTCTGTTGCAATATGGGTAGTCTTGGACTTATAGTGTTCCACTTATGATTATTAACTGTGCAATAAGGAAAAATCAGTACAAATTCGGTAGAAGTTGAACTTTCAACTTCAGATTTTGAACTTTTCCACCACGAGTGGTTTTGTTACAATGCCAGGCAGCAGCAACAATCACGGTCCCTCTTACTAGGTGATCATGGTGCCCCAAAGTCCACAGTCTCCCGTGTGCTGTGCTGCCAAGCCCTGGTGTTGAGACTGGGCACCTTAATGTATTTTCAGCTTACCACTTGCTAAGTTTTGATGGGTTATGGGACCCCATTGTATGTCCAGGAGAATTTGTACCCGCAAAATGGCTTTCAGAGATGAAAGAGAAACTGAAGGAGAGAATGTACATGAAGAATTCCTGGGAAATTGATTCTGGGGTAATAAAAGCTCACAAATTATTTTTATTATAATACCATATAATAAATGGTTTGTGCATATACATGTAATAAATATTAAGCATGGTTGTGTGTAATATATGTAATAAGTAAAGTACCCATGAGATTGTTTCACATTTATTGCTAATTATTTACATTTTCAAATTAATAAGAGAAAGAGATCGTCTTATCACAGAAATGACATTATATTTGAGGGTATTGGGAAATTGCCTCATAAATTAGACAATGTTATAGTTAAGTTGTCCTATTAACCATAAATCTCATTCAGTACAAAGTATTCAGACACATATTCATTGGCTCCAGATGGGGACAGGACTCACAGCATCTTTACTGCATTCATATTTTGTTAAATGTCTGCCACACATAGGGTCTCAGAAGAGAGAGAAAAATACCCTACAAATTTTCATGATTGTATTTAATATTTGCTTGCAAACAAGCAACTTTTTTCAGAGAAATATGCGTGATTCTCTTGGACTCCATCCCTGCGTGTTTGGGAAGTCCAGCTGGTCACTGAGACAGCACAGGTGGATTATCTAGACCACTCCAGTCAACAGTGTTTCAGCTTTCTCTGAGAAGAAATATCAGTTCAAGTAAATTAATACTGGAAAAGCGAAAGTGCCAGAGTCAACACTTAAAGAAAAGCCTTAAAAGAAGGTATGAGATAACTAAAGACCTAAGGGAAAAAAAATCTTATTCTTCAAAACTGTATTTTCTTGCTGGGCGTGGTGGCTCACGCCTGTCATCCCAGCACTCGGGAGGCAGAGACAGGAGGATTGCTGAGTTCCAGGCTTGCCTGGGCTACATAGTGAGCTGAGGGCCAGCCTGAACTACAAAGAGAGACCCTGTCTCAGAAATAAAAAAAAAAAACATATTTTCTTAATGAAGCTGAAAAAATAGAGAATTTCTACTTATCTTTAGTGAGATCAAGGATAACATTACACCTAATAAGTAAGATTGGTCAGGTTAGAACAAACAGAAAATGTGAAACCCTAATGGAGAACAAAGAAAAATTAAATAACTGTATTCCTTTAAAAGTTGACTCAATACTGCCAGGTTGCTATCGAAAAATATCTGCGTGCACAGTCACACTGAGGAGGAATGGGAAAGAACAGTCTGGTTATGTCAGAAAGAAGGAACGTTAGCAATGGGAAGTAAAGGGCCAGAGATTTAGCTCAGTGGTTCCGGCGCCTGCCTCGCAAGCTCAAGGTCCTGAGTTCGATCCCTGGTAACCACAAACAATGCTGGGCATGGTGACTTACACCCACCAGCAATCAATACCACATACCATAGTGCCAGGCGTGGTGGCTCACGCCTGTAATCCCAACACTCTGGAAGCAGACACAGGAGGATTCCTGAGTTCCGGGCTTGCCTGGGCTCTATAGTGAGCTCAGGGCCAGCCTGAACTACAAAGTGAGACCCTGTCTAAAAAAAAAAAAAAAAAAAAAAAAAAAGAAAGTAAAAGTAAAGAACTGGCCTTGAATAATAAGAATATCCTTGAAGGGGAAAATGAAACAAAGAACAAGACTTGATCACCAAGGTGTTAAAGAAAGTGTACTACATTAAACAACTAATTATTAGTAGCAGCTAAAGAAATGGTTATATTAGATTGAAGTATCTGCCTTAAAGCCGCCACGCACGAGGAAGCATGGCACTGTGGTTCTCAGTACGAAGAGTGATGGCAGGAAGAAGTAATTCTTCCATGAAGAATGAGGAAAAGGGGTTTCTCACTTACTGTGTGACACCATTAAGTGTCAAAAGTTACTGACCGTATTTTCTTGATGACTGGAACTGAGCTAGCTGTTAGACCGTGTTACAGTGCGCACCTCTCTCCTTGTCCGCATTGATTCCCACCCACCGCCCTGCAGGTGCAAGGCCTGCTGTAAAGGGAAGGAACGCTCATGCAAACGAGGGAGGCAGCACCTGAGCCCATGGGCTTTATTGGGCAGCAGACCCCGAATGTCATCACACTTTGTCTTCATTGTACTGCGCTCCATAAAAGTCATTTCCAACAAGAATCAGTCAGTTCTTACTGGAAATTATGGCTATCAATATAATTTTATTGCATTCAACTTTGGAGTTCACAGTGTTCTGTGGGAATTTATAATCTAACTCCACAGGGAGGGATTGTTGTTTGATTTGTTCTCTTCTCAATCCCCAGTGCATAGCACAGTGCCTGACATATAGCAGGCATTCAAAATGCTATTTTTTTCCCCACTGGTAAATACATGAAAGACACTCTTCTTGCTGAATAATTCATTAAACTCCACAAGTAGCCTTTTCAAATAAGCAGGGGAAAGAAGCCTGCCAACTTTATCATACCTAACAAAGAATAAGTTACACATCATTGTTGACTGTGACATCTTACTATTCAATATATTAGAAGGACAAACATCAAACTCAAGGAAGCCAATAGGAAATTTCCTTCCCTGACAAAGCTGGAAATCAAGGTATAAAATCAAGGGGAAATAAGGCTACTTCACAGAAAGTGACAGTTAACTGTGTATGTGTCAATCTTGTGACCAGAGAAGAAAGAAGGAAAACGATTTCCTCTGAAAATTAGAACTACTAAACATACACAGATTTGCAACCCAGAATTCACGTTATTCTTAGGGTCACAAAGACCTCAGAGACACAAGCAGCTCAGGTTGGGAGTGGCAGAAAAACATGCAAACCCTCTCTTCAAAGAAAAACTCAGAACAGCTGACCAGCGGAGACACATTTATGCAATGCGTAATCCAGAAAGTGCAATATTTATGACAGTCCTGTCCATTTCAAAAGACAATTTAAAAAGTAATTTGGCCCATGTTTGAAGAAGGTGTTTGAGTGGAGTTACAGAGATTTTTTTTCCTTTTGTCACCACAGGGACTGTGGAGCATAATCTATGTAACTTTTTAATGTCATATATAAACATTTTCAGTTTTCATTATGAATTATTTTGTTCCTCGGTTTGTTTTTTAAATCATGTGAGATTTATTATCTTTTATTATTCACTTATAGCTTAATTAAATTTAAGTCAAAACGTGTCATCTCTATAGCATAGACTATTTTTATTTGTTATAATTGGTTGGAGACCTAGTTCAATATGTCATCATTTTATTTAAGTAGTTTATGTTACTTAGAAATATGTACACTTAAACCATTTTGTGTCTTTTAAATCAAGCCAATTCCTTGAATTAACTCTAATTGAAATTTTAGAGTTCCTAGCTACTTTCTGTTTGGTCCATCAATGAACTACAGAAACTAATCTGTATAAGATCTCACAATTATAGATTTATCATTTTTTATAAAATCTGTTAGATTTATAATTTGAGGATATATGATATACATTCCATTGTAAAATTGCTTTATAATGCTTTTCCCTTGACAACTTTTCTGACATTCATGTAGGCTTTGTAATATTGATATTCTGATCATTAATATTCACATTTAATGTCTTTCATATTTTGTGCCTTTGATTTATCATTCTTATGCCTTGTAGGTAAAAATAATGGTCCACTAAAGATGTCTGCATCATAATCTCTAATAAATTGTGATTTTACTCTTTTATATAGCAAAGGGAATTAAGGTTACAGGTAGAATTAAAATTCTTAATCAAATGTCCCTAAAGACATTTTATAGATTATTGGGTCAAACTGTTATACCAAGTATCATTAAAATTCAAAGAGGGGGCGGAGGAGGAGACTGGGTGGAGTGAGTTCTTTGGAGAGATGCAGTATTGCTGCCTTTAAGGGGAAGGGGACTTCTAGAATCTAGAAAAGCCAAGAAAACTGACTCTCTCCTTAAACCTTGTAAAGAAATGAGTCCAGCAGACACTCTCATTCTGGCAGGATAAGACCTCTGTGAAACTTCTGATCTAAAGAAGTGAAAAGAAACAAAATCTGTGGTGTTTTTAGCAACTGATAGTATAGCAGTTTATTCTGAAAGCTAAAAAGAATGATACATATGGAAAGTTTTAGTTATGTTTATTGTGCATTTAGCTGTATATGTCTTAATCTAAGATATTTATCTTTCATAAACATACTGTTTACCTTTATTTTGATTATTAATATATTTGTATTTTATTTAATTTTCCTTTGACTTTTTAAAATTTCATACATGTTGGAGGTACATGATGATGGAAAAGGTGAAATTTTCATTATTTACAAAACACCTTCACATTTTCCTTATACTCACTTGGTAAATGCCATCTCCTACTCTAAATGGACCATGTAACTAAATTTTAGCTTTCTTTAAATTCCATAACTACTCAATACTCTTTTTGGTACCAGGGGTTGAACTCAGGACCTTGTGCTTGTGAGGCAGGCACTGTGTCACTGAGCTGCATCCCTGAACCTACTCAGTATTTCTTATTACATCCAGCAGATACACTCTGGGCTGTGTCCATTCTAAGTCTTATCCCTCTTCTGCCTCATCGCAGTTTCTGCCATCTGAATTCAAACCTATTCTGAAATTATCTGTTACTCAAAGTTCAAAATTTACTTCTTTCTGTGAAATGTTTCTTTTCATCTCTCATCTTCTCCCTCTGCCTTAACATTTCATATTTCTGCTCATGACACAGCCCTTTCTTGAATGAAGCATGGCCTTTGCTGATACTGCCTTTCATCATTATATGCCTGTGTCTGTCTTTTTTCTGCCCTGGCTCTTTTCCTCCTTTCTCATGGGCTGACACCAACATTCCTCTCTTCTACTTCCTATTAGAGAAACAAAGAAAGAGTTGTTTTTCTATATCTGCCCACATACAAGATATGATTGAAAAAGTTTGGTGAATTTTTAACTTTTTAAAATTATTACAATAAAAGGCACATTGCCATTTCTTCCCCTCAAAAGCTCTTCCTCACTTTACGGCACTTATCCCATTATTCTTGCCGCACACTGAAACAATTCTGGAAAATCTTCTGCTGTGTCTAAGCTCCCTTAATGTCCTAAATGAGTTTAAAATGCTTGCCTTTTATTGTCATTTTGTCTTTGGGCAAGAACCAGATGTCACACAGGGTCAGACAGAGTGAGTGAGGTGGATGAGGAAGCAGATGACGTTTTCACACTCAGCAACATGATTCACCAGTGATTTCATTGCACACATCCTAAAGACACTCAGGAAGCAGGACTTCCAGAACCGCTTCAGAAAACGGCAAGAGCGGTGGAATAAGTCTGTCTGAAGTGAGGAGAAAAGTATTTTAAGGAAGTTAATGACAGTGTGTCTTTTACTGTAAAATGTATTTAGAGCTTTGGTTATTTTATTTTAAATTTTTTATTAATACATTTTCACCATATATAGGGACTATACTTTTTATAGGGAATATGAGAAGAATTTTGTATCATTGAATGTCTCGTTACTGAGGCAAAATACCAGACACCTATAAGATCAAAAGGGAGAGGTGTATTTTAGTTTAGTTTGTAGAAATTTCAGTGCATTGTCACTTAGCTTCAAAGCAGGGCAGCATGGTAGAGGGTCACCACACAGGACAAACAGTCCATGGCATGGCAGATGGGTAACAAGGAGTCTTCCTTCCTATTTCCCTTTTATCCCACCCAGGTTCCTAACCTAGTGCTTAGTCACTCACACTCAAGTTGGGTCTTTCTCCATCAAGAGATTCGGCAACCACATCAGGACTATGCTAAGCCAATCAATGGGTTACCTTGACCACACACCGTACTATGAACATTGAGAATTTGGGGAGACGTTTAGACATAGGTCATGTTATCCAAGCATTCGCCATGTCACAATCACTCATTGTACATATTTTACTAAAAGAAGTTCTTCTCTTACCTCTTCCATCACTCTCCACTTCATTTCTGGAGTGTGAATAAAACATGCAGATAATTTCATGATCTGAAATGTGGATCTGTGATTGCCAGAAAGGGTTGTGACAACTGTCACTCTTCAAAGCTGGCTTCCTTCATAACCTGGGTGTTTTATGAGAAAAACACTGTACATCACTCACAGTTGTACCCTCGGCCTTCAACGTGCGGCTCTAAATCACATCATAAGCACTTAGCAAATACTTTAAAATGCACAATTGGCCTAGAATTATGTTAAGTCTGTATGAAGTGTGTTCGGCTACATCAACATATATGTATATGTTAAGAAAACATACACACATGTGAAATGCTTGTATCTTCAATGGTTTTGACTATCACTAAGCCATTTTCACTGAAAAGTTTTAATTAACAAGGGAAAATTTAATCTTCTTCAGATTGGTTGTCTTTACTCAGTATACAATGTTATGGTCAGAACAATATATTTCAAAAATAAACACATGTTTTTGAAGGGACACGCTGATTGCTTCATCTCTCCATCCTGCTTGGTACAGTAGCTCTGTGGTCGAATACTACAGCTAGAATTTGATGCATTTTTAAGGATAAGCAATGGTTTTCAACAGAATCATTATTTTCACAGAAAAAAAGAGCAGTTTTACTAAAGTCTTAGTTCTTATCCTAAGTCTATGCTAACTTTGCTGCTGTCCATGATGCCCCAGCTGCTCTGTTTCATTTTTCCTTAATGTATCTTCCTGGAGGACTTTATTCTTAGTTAGATCAAGCTTATTGGACTAAGGGAATTTCTACTAACATTGAATTTTATGATAAACTTCCCTTTCGGTCTCTAGGACTGTCCATTTTAATGTTTAGAAACTCCTCAGGCAAACTGGAAAGACAATATTCCCCAGGACATGCTGAATCCTCTACTAATGCTGTCACTGCTGTCTCCCTCCACCGAGCAGCCGACCCTGCCAGGCAACGCTGTCATTTACTTAAGGAAGACGACAAGCAAACCCTTCAATCAGGCTGTTTCTGAAGGAAAGGAAGGAGGAAAGGAAAACCAGGTCTTTTTTCCCCCTTGTTGACCCATAATGGTAAAAATTATAATTCAAAATTATACCAAGAATATCCAGGCATGTTGATGAATATTGTGATCTCAGCACTCTGGGAGAATGAGGCAGAAGGAGTGCCAATTCAAACTCGGACCACATATATATATATATATATATAAAACATATATGTGATATATATAGTTATACCCTTTGAATATTTTATCATATGCACTATTTAGTCCTCACAGTGACTGTATATGGAAGATACTTGTTTTATACATAGAAGGAAGGTGGTAGTGAAAGATGAAAAAATTGGCCTAAGTAAAATAGTAAAGGTCCAAACTTGAACCCAATCTAAGTTTATTTGTAATTTCATGATGATCAAATATAGTACTATAACATATATTTTAGATCCTATATTTTAGAACATATATTTTAGATTTCTACAATGTTTAATTTTATATGACATTAGGAGAGCTCTTGTTTTAATTTAGTATCAGAAATAAAGCCCTTTAGCACTATCCACCAGGCACTGTAGTGAGCCTTATTCTTTCTTCACATACATCCTTTAAGCCTTTATCCCACTCTTACAAATGATGTTTGCAGTAGTTAAGTAGCTTATCCAATTTTACCCAACTTGAAAATGGCAGAGTTCATAGTACAAAGCCTGGTATCATTTGCCACATGTGGTATAGTTTCCACGCTTTCTGCCCCATGTGTGGGTGTTGAAAGTTTAACATTAAAGTTTGGAGTTATATTTCTTTGGAGACATATCTTGGCAATTTCATTTGTTCAACATACATTTTCTGAACATTTTCTTTCTACAAAAAAAAGAAGAAAACGGGCCAGAGATTTAGCTCAGTGGTTCCGGCACCTGCCTCGCAAGCGCAAGGTCCTGAGTTCAATCCTGGTAACCACATACAATGCTGGGCGTGGTGACTCACTCCCACCAGCAATCAATACCACATACCACAGTGCTGGGCATGGTTGCTCACACCTGTAATCCCAGCACTCGGGAGGCAGAGACAGAAGAACTGCTGAGTTCAAGGCTTGCCTGGGCTACATAGTGAGCTCAGGGCCAGCCTGAACTACAAAGTGAGACCCTGTCTCAAAAAAAAAAAAAAAAAAAAGAAGAAGAAGAAAACCAGAACATAAATACATTATTATCTACAATGTTCTCAAGTAGAGGTAGAGAATCTGACTTTAAATTGTTAGGTAAAATAGTAAGATTTTCATTAAAGAAAAAAAGTAGGACAAAAAGAGTATCTTCACTGCTGAATTTGAGTGTAGTAAAAGCAAAAATGTGGTAGATCACATGAGATTAAAACTATGCCATAAAATGAACTCCACTTAATGTCATTTACTACATGGAAAACATGTGAACAAACTATACCAGTGGTGCCAGGGAAGCAAATGAATTGCTTAGTTTCGAGTACAGACAAGATTCCCAAGCCTCCCTTTCCTGCAGGCCCTTCTTTACCCAGGTATTCAGTGAAAGGCCATCCTGTGTCTAAGAGGAAGATAAGTATCTTACTATTTTATTATGCTGATTACAAGAGATAGACCGCTAAAGTGACCAGTTAACTATTAATTTTCTTAAATAAGAGATCCCTGGAGGTCAGCTCTGAGTCCTAACCTCACCTTCAAGTTTCATATGAATTCTGACAAATAACAATATGCGAAGCCTGCAAACATTTTTGCCTTTTGAAAACCTGAGCAGACATGCTTTGCACAAAGCAGCAAAAGGTGCCTGCTCATGTGATTCGCTTGGAGGAACAGATACATCCACAACACAGCATCACAGAGTTAAATGAGAGGGGCATTATTTGTTCCCTTCCTGCTCTGTATGAGCACAGAGCAGAAAATTTGACTTGAACGTTTGTTAGGAGAAAACATTGTAATAATCTGCTTTTATTAAAAAAGAGAAAAAAGGCCAGAGATGTAGCTCAGTCGTTCCGGCGCCTGCTTCGCAAGTGCAAGGTCCTGAGTTCGATCCAGGTGACCACATAGAATGCTGGGCATGGTGACTCACGCCCACCAACCATCAATACTACATACCACAGTGCTGGGTGTGGTGGCTCACGCCTGTAATCCCAGCACTTGGGAGGCAGAGACAGGAGGATTGCTGAGTTCGAGGCTTGCCTGGGCTACATAGTGAGCTCAGGGCCAGCCTGAACTACAAAGCGAGACCCTATCTCAAAAAAAAAAGAAAAAAAGAAAAAGTAAAAGCAAGAGGAAGAAAAATGTATGGCTAATACTGTTTTTTTACTGCAGTTTTCTTCATACTTAGTTAATAATACATGCTGATAGGCCACTGATTTTTTTTTTTTGTTGCACTAATTGATTTCTCTTCTCCAAGCTTTATGAAAGCTTGTGGAAACAGACTACAGAAACTCACTGCCCGATAGCTGGCACCTCAGTGCCAGTTCCTCCATGAACAGAATCAGTCATATGTTCTGAGATAATCCATCATGGCCAGTTTTATTTGTGGTTCCTGATAATTAATGATGATCCCACAGAACAGTAGTTACACTACATAAAAGAAATTCATCTTCTAAATGTCAGTGAGGGGTTGAACATGAAGTGAAATAAGCCTCTAGCAGTTAGTTCTGTTTTGTCAATCAATTTTCATTTTGTATTGCTGCCTTTTGAAAGGTATAGTGCAAACGCATTGGAAAGAAGCATTGTCTAAAAACTAATCTCTTGAATTCTTTATAATTACTATAGGGCTTTTTTTTTTTTTTTTGAGACAGGGTCTCGCTTTGTAGTTCAGGCTGGCTCTGAGCTCACTATGTAGTCCAGGCAAGCCTTGAACTCAGCAATCCTCCTGCCTCTGCCTCCCGAGTGCTGGGATTATAGGCGTGAGCCACCATGCCCGGCACTATAGGGCCTTTTTAAAGGTCCTTTAAGGACAGAACTTGTTTACTAGGAAACATATCATCTGTTTGCTGTGATGTGGAGGAAGAGGAGTGGATTCACCCATAGCATCCAACACTCACTTTATTTAGAGACACAGTCACAACCCTGTAGAAGCAGTAACCTGAATTTGGGAGTGTGAATTAGACATGAGGGGCAAAGAGGAAGATGGAGAAAGTGAAAATCACATGTGAAAAGAGACAGTATGAGAGAGAGCACTGTGGGATAGCAGTGAGCTGGGGCTGGGGAAGGCCCCATTCTCTGTCATTCAACAAAGGCCTTAGTGGACATAAAGGAGACAACATTTCATATGCAGATGCAAAAAGGAGACATGGGAGTAGGAAGTCGAGACCAGGATGACCTCAGGAAGTGGCCTCCCAGGATCCCTGTTGGTCTTGGTGAGGGCACTGAGTTCACAATGGGAGGTTGTGGGCATTAAACAGTGCACTTAAACGTAAAAAGATGGAGTGACCCCAGCTGCACCCAAAGTTTTGTGATATAGGGAACTCACAGATTTTTATTTTGCATTGTGTGTAAGTGATTTAAAGTTCTGAACACCATGCTGGTGGTGGAGGAAGTGCGGACAGTGATACTTGGACATGGCATCAAAGCGGAGCCTGGCTAGCGCTGGCTGCATTGTCTAAGATAAAGACGTTTGTGATAAATCCTTTCAAATCTGTCTGCTTCAGTTTTTCCTTTTTTTTTTTTTTTGGAGACAGGGTCTTGCTTTGTAGTTCAGGCTGGCTCTGAGCTCACTATGTAGCCCAGGCAAGCCTCGAACTCAGCAATCCTCCTGTCTCTGCCTCCCGAGTGCTGGAATGACAGGCGTGAGCCACCACACCTGGCAGTTTTTCATATTTTTAAAAATAATCATACTTTAAAACTTTATGTGACCAGGAAATTCAATACTAAATATTAACCTGCTCAGAAAAGCATAAGCTATTTCTGGGTGCTACTTAATGCTAAATTGTGTTTAAACAGCATACATGGATTAGACCGCTTAATTCTGCCTCATCTACACTAAAGTCATATGCAACAAACACTATTTTCCATTTTATAAATGTAATGAGCAGTACTAAAGTGTAAGTTTAATAGAAAGTAGTCAAACTTCATGTATTATGATTTTTTTTTTTCAGACAGGGTCTCACTGTGTAATCCAGGCTGGTTACTATGACTATGTAGTGCCGGCTGGTCTCAACTCACAGTGATTCTCCTGCCTCAGCCTTCCAGAGGATGGGATTTGCCACCACGCTGGGCTGTGCAGTATTTTTGACATGTCAACCTGGCACAGCAGCAGTCTGCAACAGTCCGAACCTAGCCCAGCATGTGGCTGTGCAGGTCTCCCATAGACACGGAGCTGTCTTTAAGTGACAAGGTAATGCTCAGTCACCTGCTAGGCCTGCTGCAACCAGTCAAAAGCCCTTACAGCAAAGGGGAGGCTTTCCCGGCGAGGGAGGGGCTCCTGCCTATGGACAGGACCTTCTGCTTATCACCAGCTTCCCCTCTCTAGTGGTCTGGCCTACAGGAGTCATTCTCCTCTAAGCGGCCCCATGATTGCAGTACCAGATTCCTTGCATCGCTTAGTACGTGTCTCCTGCTAGCTTGGCCTCTCCGATGGAGCCCTCATGTCTCCACCAGACAATTCTACTTTCAGCAATTTGAGCCTCAGCCTTCCTTTTATTCTCCTTCAATATATTTCAGAATTGGCAGAAATAACTTGGTTTTTTATTGAATTATTTATTGATATGTTTTATATACAGTTCACAATCACACTCAACATTGGGGAATTTGTAAAAGTATATGACAAGTTAATTCTCATTTCTACCCATATTCCTACCCACCCACAACCCCCCTGCCCTTATATACATGCTATTTCTCTTTCTTTCCAAATCATATTTATTCTTTCCCCTCATTACATTTCCCCACCACATTCCTCTGAATATTTCCTATCTTACAAAATCTATCATACAGTCTAGAACTCATTTACATCTATAGGTTCTCATACCAAAGAAAAGATATGGTATTTACATATCTGGGTTCTATTTATTTCACTTATTAGTGTGTCCTCAAGGTGTATGAATTTGCACATAAATGAATGAAACTTGTCATTCTTTATGGCAGAGTA
>PVIC010037955.1:0-17818 GCA_004025085.1 Thryonomys swinderianus | reverse complement strand
GGTTCTCTGCTTCATTCATCCTGCTGTGCAAGCTTTCATTCTCCTTCATCATTCCCTGGAGTCCTGCTTGAAGCTGTTTAAAAGGTTCCATTGCTTCTGCTAACTTGGATTCAATCATCTCACTGATCTCTTCTTTAATGAAGTCTTTCACTGAGGACAGTATCTCTATTTTGAATTCAGAGATGAGTTCTGCTTTCCATTTTACTAGATCTGCTTTAGTTACTATCTCCAAGAGTCCTGGTGTTTGAGTTTCAGTTTGCCCTATTTCCCTTTTCTCTGAATTTCCCTGTGGTGGTGATCTTTGTGTCTGGTTTTTTTTTGTGTGTATTTTCCCATTTCTACTCTTTCTTTGTTTTTAATGCTCTTCTTTGACTGATGACAGGACAATGTTTGTTGCAGGTCTCTTTCTATTATCTGGGGCCCTTTGGAAGCAGCACTTTCCTGGGGGTCCTCCTTGAATCTGTAATAACCCTTGAGAGTTCTCACTCCTGACACATCATGGTAGGTATTTGAGCAGAAAAATCACATCATGTTTGTTACCACAATACAATAAATGCCAATATCAGTATTAAACACAGTAAATAAGATAAAAAGGTTTGTTAGATTCTATACTGGATACTTTGAGCTTATGAGTTACCTCTATGTCTGACTCCTCACTGCACAGTTCCGGGATACAGTGTGCTGGTGGGTGGCCTTCAGTCTACTGGAAATGGACTGCACCCTTCAGCTGGGTCCGCGTGCTGCTCCCTCAGTCCACCAGAAACAAGGCACAGCAGGGCCGCATCCATTGGGTCTGGTCCGCCCCCGGCTGGTCCCTCAGTCCGCTGGAAACACGGCATGGCTGGCCCGGAGCTGCTGGGTCTGGTCTGCCCGCCCCCGGTTCCCCAGTCCGCCGCAAACATGGTATGGCGGGCCCGGAGCTGCTGGGTCCAGTCTACCCTTAAGCCAATTAATTTGACAATAAGCTTAACATCAGAAATGCTATGCTTTGAAAATATATGGACAAATTCTCAGTGTAATTAGTAACAAACACATTGAAAGCTTACATTAGATTCCATTTCATTTCCCCTAGATTTTCAGTAATCATTAAGTTTGTTAACATCATATAACAGAGAATAAAAGGGAAAGAATTTGTTGAGAATGTGAAAATAGTTACCAATTCATTCACATTTACATATGCTTGGATTAAATACCTTATTATCAATCATATGCCCATATTCTGGCATGCTAACACACTAATTCCAAGAAAATCTTCCATCTTTGGTCAATGAAATAAAGAAAGCAAGGTTCATACTTGTAACTTTGTGGTAGCAAAAATCTGGAAATAACCAGAATAAACATAGTCAGAAATGATAAGTGAATAGTTGTATAAGCAAAATGAGACTATTATTACAAGAGTAAAAAGCTATGAACAAACTACCACTACCTACAAGTGCATATTTAAATCTTCAACCAGCATGATCTGATCAAAGCAATTATGACACCAGAACATACAGTAAGACATTTTACTGAACACAAGAAATTATATATTTCATTATGTATATATATGACTCTGGTAGGGTGTTTAAAAACAATATAGGATACTCATCTTTCCTAATGAAGGAATGAAGGAGTGATGGGGGAAGAATACACAAATACAAGAAAATTAGGAACATTCTTGTGTTAAGCCATATATTTATAGGCTGGATTTCTAGGGATTACTCTTTATAATGTATACTTATCACATACATGCATGATCAAACTGAAGATATGATAAAGATATGATGAGAGATGTGAAGATATGATAAATTATGCTTAAATAAAAATATTCCAGTATTCAAACATAAGGAAATTGTATTACCTGCTTTCATATCATAAATTCTTGCTGACTTTTATTTATGTATAAGGAAGTGAGCTTGTCTTTTTTTCAGTACCAAGGCTTTGAACATGCAAGGCAAATACTCTACTAACTAAGATGCATTTCTAGCCTGGAAAGCTTCTTCTCAAATGAAATATTAACTCTAAAATAGATAATGAACAGTTACTGATTTCACAGGTGAGATATTTTCATCTTAAGGATTTTAAATTGCAAGCAACCACCTCTTAACTTTTCTGCATTTTTATTTTTATTTGATAATATATAATGTTGAAAATGTGATGAGGGTAAATATAAAAATGTTGCTAACAGAACAGTAGATGTTGCCTCAAAAGGACCTGTTGTGAGCTCTTTTAAACTTCAAACATATTTAAGAAGACAGTGTTCATTTTATGTTTGTCTCTGAGTAAGCCCTTTGCTGTCAATATAATGTCAAGTGAAATGCTGGCTAGCTGAGAGCAGAACCATTTATCTTCTGCTACATATCAAGAATGTTAAAGAAAAACTATGAGTTCTGACAAATTCTTTAAATATGTGTAACTCACCAATGAGTAGACTATAAAAAATATGAAGTATTTTCTTTCCTAGCACCAAAGGAACTCAAATGACTGAGCAGTTAGTGGAGTTAGGTCAGACAAACCTGAGATTCTAACCTTGTTAGATTCTTAGAAACTGTTCTATGGGAGCACTTGGCATTGAACACATTGAATGTGTGTCCACGTCAGACCACGATGATTGCCAGTAGATGTACTTGCTAATAAGCCCCATTATGATCACACCACTACTCGAAAAGCCATGCTGTGCGAGAAATTTGCTTCCTTCTCCCTCAGTGAGCAAACTTCATGGGAAACCAGAAAACAACTCATTTTTAGAGAATTAAAACATTCAATCCAGGAGACTCAAACAACAAATTTCATAAGCTTGGTTTTAAATAAATCTCAAGCCCATGTTTAAATGTGTATCTCCCATTCTCTGTGTTCTCTTAAATTGTTCCTATAAGTATACTGTGATCTTCTGAAAATTCATTTTCTTGTGACATTTGCGAGCATTTACTCCATCAGTGTTTCTGTAAGGGATTTTTAGGGCTAGGGAGTCTGTCTATGTTTTATAATTGTTCCTTAAACTCGGCACTATGCCCTAGTAATTGGGCAACTGTGGCATGTAAATATAACCTTTCTCCGTGAACTTCCACCCTTTCTTCAAAGCAAGAACTTTGCTTTTCTGGAGGTCAAGGGTAAGCGACTGAAAGCACCTAGAAGATGATGCAGTCCTGACCTCTCTCTTTACCCTGGCACTAATGGGCTTTTGCTGTAACATGAGTGTGACGGATGGCCTCTGCTCGTCAGCTTGACACACTCTTATTTGCCTATGCTTAAACAAACACAAGTTTTCTGCTTGAAAACAAATATTTACCTTTTGACTCTTCATTGTCATTAAGTGAAAAAGTTGGAAAATAAACATCCAAAGAAAACCTAAAAGACCCAAAGTGAAGCACAGGAGTTTCTGGCTGTTTTGTTGTGAATAAAGATAGCAAGGGAAGTGAATGGTGGTGACATGAACTCCATTAAATTAAGCCTGTGACTTTTCCTGACAGTCCAATCACCCATATATTCTACTCTACACCCTTCACTTCCTAATGTTCACCAGGATCAGCTCTTGGGCCACCAATGCTGGTAAAGGGAGGAGCAAACTGCTGCCAATTTTGTCTTATAATTAGGATCTCAATAAACTTTTCTGGACAGGGCATATAGTTTTTGTCACAACTAATTAACTCTGTCATTATAGCGGGAAAATGCCCACAAAGAATACTTTATGAATAAATGAGGGTTTGTTCAAATAAAATTTTATTTATGAACATAAATGGAATTTCACATATTTTTCACTGGACACACAGTAACTAACCTTTTAATCTTTTTTCAAAAATTAAAAGTGTAAACTACTTTTACCTTCCAAACATATAACAATGAAAAAGCTTATCTTACTGTTAGTATATTCAGTGCAAATGACAGTTAGTCAGTGGTAAATATATTAACTTATTGTACCCTATCATTTTTTCCAAACTAAAGGGAATTCTCTTGATTATTCTTTTACATATTCATATTTATATATAATGGATTTTCAACATACATGGATGGGCTTTTGAAAATGATTGCATTTGCTTATTATCAATCAAACAAAATATGAATGAAAATTTGAAAAGATTTAAAAAGTCCACTTTAGGAAGATAAGATGAAACTAGTAATTTTCTTTCAGGTACAAAGATGATATGTTTTCCTTTAAAAAATATCCTTAACTAATGCTCAGCCAGGAATGATACACAGATGTGATGACTAGACATAGCTTCTGAGAATTTAAATAATTTCCTATCTACATTATAAATCTGGTCACTTCTTTTAGAAGCACACACCAAATAAATCTCAGAATTAATGTTCTTCTTTTCCATCCAGAAATCCAATTTCTCAGAGATATCTCTGAATAACTAAGTAATAAGTAATGTGTCAGAAAATTCTGGCACTGCTGGGTCTAGGTAAGGATTCTCCTTGTTAATATCTAGCTGCCTACGAGAAAATCGATAGGTATCAGCAGCTATCTATTCCTAGCCCTGGTAAATTCTTTCTTGCATATATTTTTTTCAGTTTTGACTTTTAAAATTCCTGTGTGGTTACTAATAATTTGAATATTGTTGAATATTTTCACTGAGTTTTCTGATCCCTGTTTTGAATTTAAGTCAGTTATCACCGTTTTGTAATACTTTTGGAAGATTTCATGCTGCAATCCAAAGCAACTAAAATCTTCTCTGTAGTCTTCCCTGACTTACCTTACTCTTCCTATATGCTTCTGCTTGTTTATTTCTAATTGTCTCTTGTCACACAATCTGACTGTGATTAGTGTGCATTCTGCTCCCTCTGACACCTCTGCCATCAGACACAGTGACTTCTTCTTATCTACAGCTCATTTGCATTTCCACCTGAAAAGGAGCCATCTCAGTAAGTCGTGCTTCCCAATGAACCCAATTACTCCCACAGTGCAAAGCAAAGTGGGTCTGAATATCCCCGGTGAAATAGACAACATATGGTTGCTACCATCAACACAGCTGGAACATCTGTGTATAAACGCATGCTGTGTGTGCATTATTTCAGCTACTCATTTTTATAGGAGTCTGAGAAGAAGTGCAGAGGAGCAAGCGTTACATATAATGAAGCAAAGAAATAGGAAGTAGAGTGGAGAGACTTTTTTTTTTTTTTGCACAGACTGCACCAGCTCTGTGCTGTTTTCTCTGTAGAATGGAATTAAGCACAATCATTCAGTCCCATATTCTTCATTCAGTAAACCTAAAAATCCCATGAATCATTTTGAAAAATATGAGAAAATACTATCTGCAGTTCACACTTTGAACAATCTATTAGCAAATTAATAATGCTAAACATAACCAAACCAGAGTAATTTTAACTACCTGTGCCTATCACTGCCTTCAGCATATTATGGTAACACCTACTATTTTATCTATTTGTATAGAGTAAATAGAAGCACAAATAAGTCAAACTTCCTGCTTACAAAAAGGACGATTAGTGTTGTACCACTCTGAATTTACTTAAGGACATTTGGAAAGCACAGGCAAGATACATAAAAGTAAATTATTTTAACTAGGATTTGTAAATGCCTGTGGTACTTTTTCAGTAATGTTACCAGCTTAAGAGAGTTCAAGAAAGCAGAGAATCTAAGAAGACAGGGTAGCAGTAAAAATCAATGCCTGTGATAAATGGAAGAAATAATACTTTTTCTTTCTCCCACTTTGGTATGTGGCAACTAATCAGGTGGGTCTTCTCATTCTGGGCAAAAGAAAAGCAACTCTGTTAAAAGAATATCGATAAGCAGATACTTACCAATATAAATAAACACTCACACAAGAGTGTTGTAAACACAAAATAGAACAAATAAATCCAATACTATCTATCACTTAGTTTGATTTGTAGAGTTCATGGAAAATCATAGTCGGTAAGCCTTTATTAGGAGCACTAAGAACTAATTTCTTTTCAAATTATTCCGTAGAGACTTCTTATATTTACAAGGCATCAATGGACCTCAGGATATTTTAAGTGGAAATGCAATAATATAAAATTAGATTTGGAACTCAATTTGGCAGCTATTACTTGTGTTTTAATTATTACTCAGCAATTAAATTTTAAAAAGCAAGTGAAAACAGAAGATAATATATTGACACCAATTTTAAAAGTAAGCTTAATAGAATCAAACTGTAAATGGAAATCTATATTACACTGAATTCATTAATGCCCATTCTGACCTAGATACTTCCTAAGTTTGAAATTTTCCACATAGAAATAGGAAAAGTAGTTATAGTTCCAGAGAAGGTTAGAGATTATGTGCTTATTAAATTCCTAGAAATCACTTGGAGTTCAATTCCAATGCTGTATGTTCAAGAAAGCAAGTAAAACCAGTCAGTGTTGAAGTAATTAAAAATTAGAAAAAAATGTGTACAAAATAATATAAAACAGGGTGGGCCTTGAACATTTGTTGATGAAATTATTCAATGCAGCATGATGGAATGTATTTTTGGTTAGGAAATAACAAGAAACAGAAAATACACAGTATTGAACCTACCTGACTACATCGAATGCCTGAATGTGAATTAATACCAAAGTTACCACTACATAGTATCTAAGGTATTACAAGAAAATGAACCAATTGTTTTGTTTTTCTTTAAGGAATACTATCACAAAATTAATTTCTGGTTAACAGGATTGATATCTGAAATGCTTTTGAAGTCCTCAGTCAATTAGGAATTAATGTAGATACTCTATAAACACACGCAAGCCAGAGTATTTAGTAGTAAATAAACAAGGGGCAAAGCAATGAACACTTCTTAATTTGACCAATAGGAAGAATGAATGAGAAAATCAAGAATGATAGTACTCATGAAGAATGAAAGAAACAATATCAATACTGGTGTAGAGATTTGATGATCCAATACATTAAAGTACCAAATATAAAGATTCTAGCTAAGAAGCTAATTTCCTCATAAGAGAAATGAAATTTTCATTTACACATGTTAATTTTGAGATGGCAATAAACAAATATAGTTATTATTTAAAAAGTAAAATTTACAGTTGAAAAATCATAACATAAAGGAGATTGAAGAAAAATTATAACATTGATAAATTTGAATTTATGGTAAAGGCACAGAATTTCAGGGTTTAAACTCAGGAAGTGCAAAGAGAGTAAGTCATCAAAGAAGAAACATTTAAAAACACTTCAGTTATGCCAAGGACATAATATATTCAACTATTAAAAGTTATTGACCATTTATACACAACTGAATTAGAATGTTAAAATCTTAGTATATTTACAGAGGAGAAAAACTTTTGAAGACAGAAACATTTATAAAGTGATTATTATTCTTGAACATTACATTCATTCTTTTTTGATAAGTGAATATTGTATATCTCCATGTAAGATAGACAAGCTCTACATTACAAAATGTCTAGCAAAATCACCTATCCATTATATATTACATGAATTTTGTATTGACAGTTAAATAGGTAAATGGACAAAAAGAAGAAAATATCTTACAATAAACATAACAGTACAAGACTAAAGGCATGAATTCCCATCTATTCTTATTTTTACCCATGTATTTATGAGCAAATGACCTAACATTTCTGTCAATATCTCCAATAGCAGATATTACCTGGAGAAAGAGGATGCCATTATTGTATGACTCATGGAATTGTGATGTGAGTATCATAGTATGTTATTATAAGTGTAACCTATACAAATATTTCTCATGCATAATAATTATAACAACTCTTATTATGGATGTATAAATGTATTTGGATTATGTAACTTTTATATAATTATATATACATACATTATATGTATATATTTTGATTGTGTGTATTTTAATTATAGTGTCAAAATGATTTATACTCATGTCCATGTGAACTACTGATGAAGAAATTATAATTTTATTATGAATATTTTTACAAATAGAAAAGACATTCTTAAATAGACTTTTATACTTATTTGTAAAGTGTAAAAGTAATATGTAGCTCAGCAATATATATTGGTGAGGCTGTGGGGAGAAAGGAACCCCTCTCCACTGTTGGTGAGATTGTAGACTTGTACAACCATTGTGGATATCAGTGTGGAGATTCCTCAGAAAACTAGGATTAGAGGTCTCATTTGACCTTGTTATTTCCCTTCCAGGAATATACACAAAAAAATAGAAGAATCATATTGTAAAGACATATGTATACCCATGTTCATAGCAGCTCAGTTTGTGATAGCCCAATCTTGATACCCATCAACTGGAGACTGGATAAAGAAGATGTGTGTGTTTTTTTTTAATAAAATAGTGTAAGAATGACAGGTTTAATCCATTTGTGTGCAAATGGATACACTTTGAGGACACACTAATAAGTGAAATAAATAGATCACAGATATGTAGATACCATAACTTTTCTCTGGTATGGGAACTTGTATATGTATGAGTTCTAGAATGTATGATAGATTCTGTAAAATAGGATATATTCAAACAGAATGTGGTGGAATGTAATGAGGGGAAAGAATAAATATGATTTGGAAAGAAAAGAAAGCATGTATATAAGGGGTGAGTAGGTTGCGAGTGGGTAGGGATATGGATAAAAATGAGAATTAACTTGTGTCATATACTGGTACAAATTCCCCAATGTTGAGTGTGATTGTGAGCTGTACATAAAATGTACCAATAAAAATAACTTTTTTAATGTACCAATTAAAAATAACTTTTGGGGGCCAGAGGATTAGCTCAGTGGTTCTGGTGCCTGCCTCACAGGCACAAGTTCCTGAGTCCGATCCCTGGTAACCACATACAATGGTGGGTGTGGAGACTCACGCCCACCAGCCATTAATATCACATACCACAGTGCCAGGCGTGGTGGCTCACGCCTGTAATCCCAGCACTCGGGAGGCAGAGACAGGAGGATTGCTGAGTTCAAGGCTTGCCTGGGCTACATAGTGAGCTCAGAGCTAGCCTGAACTACAAAAGCGAGACCCTGTCTCAAAAAAAAAAAAAAATAACTTTTGGTTTTGATATAGTGTATTGTTTTTTGCAGGGAATAAAAGTAGGGAATAACGAGTGTTTGCTTTCAGTAAAACTAGTAAGTCAAGCATGACATTTTAGGCCCAGTTCTGTCCTGATGAGAGACAGTTCTGAGAATAGTAGATGGTAAAAGTATTCTGCATTGTAAATAAATAAACTGTTAAAGCATCACAACTTTGCAACTGTGGTTTCTGTGCGTGGCCTTAGAACACAAGGACTCACTATGCTATTACATACTGAAATTAACACTGTTGTTTGGGGAGATGAGAGATTATAGTTTATGCATAAATATTAATAATACCTTCTTAATTTCAAAAGAAATGGCTATGGTAAAATTATCTATAATATTAAAGTTAATTTTTAAAAATAAGTCTTAAAATTACAATTAAACTAATAGTCATTATCTTGGCATTTCAATAGTAATATAGGGAAAAGATGTAGTTAGTAACTACTGTTTTTGGTATAGATCTATCCTGGCATGGTTACACCAAGTAGTTTATCTGTTTGTGTGTATTATCAAGAAATATATAAATATATCAGTAAGTTTTTCATGAGAAATAGGTCAAGGAAAAATTTTATTGTCCATGAAATGTTAAGACATTTGACAATAGGGATCTAGCCTGTAAAATTTTCTATTCTCTTTATAAAAATAATCTGTCATTCTTATGAATAAACATATCATGCATCAGAAATAGGACTATTGTTAAAGAACATGTCACTAAGTAACAGTAAAATTAGTTTAAGAAGAATGATCATGCAGATATTTCCATATTTATGTCTAAGTCTACAAGTCTCTGACAAAGGAATTTTTTGATTTGTTCTTTTTTTTTGTCTTTGATATTATTATTATATTTTTCTTTGAGACAGGGTCTCGCTTTATAGTTCAGGCTGGCCCTGAGCTCACTAGGTAGCCCAGGCAAGCCTCAAACTCAGCAATCCTCCTGCGTCTGCCTCCAGAGTGCTAGGATGACAAGCGTGAGCCACAATGACCAGCACTGTGGTATGTGGTACTGATTGCTGGTGAGTGTGAGTCACCACACCCAGCATTGTATGTGGTTACCAGGATCGAACTCAGGATCTTGCACTTGCGAGGCAGGCGCTGGAACCACTGAGCTAAATCTCCGGCCCTTGTCTTTGATATTTTTGAAACCTTGTTTATTTAGTTTATTTATATATGGCTCACAGTCACACTCAAAATTGGGGAATTTGTACCAGCATATAACAAAGTTCATTCTCACTTTTACCCTTATCCCTACCCACCAAGAAACCCCTACCCCTTCTATACATGCTATTTCTTTTTTTTTCCAAATCATATTTATGAGTTCTAGAGTGTATGATAGATTTTGAAAAATAGGAAATATTCAAAGGGAAAGTGGTAGGGGAACATAATGAGGGAAAAGAATAAATATGATTTTTCTCTCTGATATTATTTAGGCTTAGTTCCCACAGGGCTAATACCCCTTCACCCAATACAGTCTACCCTCTCTATTAGCAGAAGAAATCAATAAATTAGATCTCTTTTTATTAAAAAGCTTCTGCACAGCAAAGGAGACCACCAGCAGAGTGAAAAGACAGTCAACTAATTGGAAAAGAATCTTTACCAGCTGTCTCTCACACAAAGCACTACTATATGGAATATATAAAGAGCTTAAAAAAATCAGAGCCCCAAATTTAAAGACCCAGTTCAAAAATGGGCCACTGAAATTAACAGACACTTTTCAGAGGAAGAAGTTAAAACTGCCAAGAAGCATATTAAGAAATGCTCAATATTGCTGGTCAATTGAGAGATACAGATTAAAAACAACACTAAGACTTCATCTCAATCCCCAAAAATGGCTGCTATCTCGAAATTACCCAGCAACAATGCTGGCAAGGCTGTGGAGAAAAAGGAACCTTTCTCCACTGTTGGTGGGAATGTAGACTGGCACACCTCTGTGGAAATCAATGTGGAGATTCCAAAAAAAAGAAAGGATTACAGGTCTCATTTGACCCTGCTATTGTCTTGCTAGAAATACACACAAAAGAATTAAAAGAATCATACATAGTGACATATGTGCACCTATGTTCTCTGCAGCTCAGTTTGTGATAGCCCAGTCTTGGAAACAACCCAAATGGTCATCAATTGGAGACTGAATAAAGAAGGTGCGGTTTTTCTATAAAATGGAGTATTACTCTGCCTTTAAAAATTAGAAGTGTGCCGGGTGTGGTGGCTCACACTTGTAATCCCAGCACTCGGGAGGCAGAGACAGGAGGATTGCTGAGTTTGAGGCTTGCCTGGGCTACATAGTAAGTTCAGGGCCAGCCTGAGCTACAAAGTGAGACCCTGTCTCAAAAATAAATAAATAAATAAACAAAAATTAGAAGTGTAAGTCATTTATACTCAAATGGACATATCTTCAGGACATACACATAAGTGAAATAAATAGGTCACAGAAATAAATAGGTCAGTGTAAATATTGTATCTGTTCTCTGGCATGAGAAACTGAAGATGTTAATGAGTTATAGAATGTATGATGGATATTGTAAAAAAGAAAATATGCAAAGGGAAATGTGCAGGAGTGTGTAATGAGGAATAAAGAAAAATGTGATGGTAATAAAAAAGGAGAAACAAGGTTTATGTATTTAGGGGTGGAGGGTAGTGGGGTGGGTAGGGGATGGAAAAAAAAATGAGAATTGAATTGTGTCGTATCCTGGTACAAAATCCCAATATTGAGTGTCATCACGATGTGTATATACAATAGACCAACAAAGATACATTTTTTTTAAAGAAAAGACTGCTCATAGCAGGCTTGCTCTTTGTCTTCTCTAGGAAATTTAATTATTTGTAGCTCATCAACCTTATGCAGATCTAATGTAATGCTATTGTACTAAAAGTAGTCAAACATTAGTGTGTTCTAGTTGTTTTCAGAAATCCTAGAAAGCAAGATGTCTCTATTAGGAGATGAGGAGAAATACCATGTGGGGGTACATGTTCCCTCCCTTGCTGATCTAAGAATTTACAGCACACACTTCATACCCTGACTGGCATCACCCTAGCAGTGTATGATTTCCTGTAATGCTCAATAAATATTTTAACCTATTAAACAATCTTAAATCCTTCTAAGAGGAAGTAAGCAATAAGTAGCAGCTACACTATTTACAGCTACCTGAATTTTATTACTGTCATTATTCCAGTCCATCCTGGCATTATCTGTGCTGGTTTTAATGAGACTATCAGCAAAGTAAAAGGGTTTGGTTCTCATTTTTTTCTGTGCTCAGAAGTAGCTTACCAGCAATACTGAGAGATATGTTACTAGTGATCTGAATTAAATTCAAATAAATGAATTAAAAATCATAATTCCTCTGGTTTCATTGCCTCCAGCTAATATTGCTATGCTAATCCTAAACTTGAATTATGTGCTCTGGAGCTTAAATGATCAACAGCAGCTGCATATATTTTGCTGATTTTTTGCCAAATTTTAAAACTAAGCAAGATAAGATTCTTATGTATATTATTAACTGCAGGTAATGCACCCAATAGCAATATAAAGAAGCAGATGTTTGAAAAGATTGTGAAAAGTAGTTAAACTCAACTTTCAAAGCTCTTAAAAATGGCCTCCCTGAATTAGTGGGCTCAAAAGTGAAATTTACGGGATGA
The DNA here is from genome assembly GCA_004025085.1 of Thryonomys swinderianus. Classification (NCBI taxonomy): domain Eukaryota; kingdom Metazoa; phylum Chordata; class Mammalia; order Rodentia; family Thryonomyidae; genus Thryonomys; species Thryonomys swinderianus. The sequence continues at coordinate 5,227 of PVIC010037955.1, read as the reverse complement.
AGGAAATCATATGGTTTATGATCTGTCAAGGACTTTAATATATATATTATCTCATTTTTAAAGTACACTCCACTTACATCTAAAGCATAGAAAAATCCTTGAAATTAATTTTTTTGAAAAATGAGCTTTCAAAATTTTGTTTATTTTTGGCTGCTTTTCCAGGTAATCAATAGAGTGTACAGAAACTGAGGAAGATATCTCATCCTACAAAATTCTACTTTGACCTGGCGGCCCTAGTATCACGGCCTTTGGACTGGAGAGTCCACATTAAATCTTCTGACATAGCTGGGTCCGTGTGAATCTCCCGGAACCTGGTTTAGAACTGTTAACCTTCCCTCAATGATGTACTGTGCAGTCACTGCACTTACTGGCTGGCGATGGGATATTTGAATCATCTCCTTGGGCCCAACAAACTTATACATAAAACCACCAAAGCTATGCTCTGTGAGACATGGAATTATGAAGAACTAATCTGAGCAAAATTTTACTTTGGTAGTTCAGCACAAATTTAGATAACAGTCATGATAATGATATATTTTTATTTTAAATTGAACTTACAGATATGCCTTTTGGTTGCTTTCAGACCTGTTCATAGTACTAAAATATATTGACACTTTGAAACATAACTAAAAGATTAGATTAAGTTTGGTGAACAAATTTTAAGGTTCAGATCAACCTATCAATAAAGCAATTATAAATAATACTCCTATATATACCCTATATGTTTTGTGTGTGTTTTATGACATAGTTCGATATACTGCAGGAAAATATCACTGAAATTCTGTAACTACGTCTGCCACACTGATAAACAATGAATAATTGGAGGCTTAAAGTATAGATGCTGTGAGTAAGTAGCACATGTCATATGGGCAGAATCAAAACACCTTTGATAATTGAGGAAGAGAACTGGAAGTAGAGCTCTTTACAAACAGTAGACTCATGTGTGTGTATGTATGTATGTATGTATGTGTGTGTGCGTGCTCATGTATGTGTGTAAAATACACTAGTAAATAAAATTTAAGTATTTCCTATTTCCCCAACCTACATTCTTTAAAGATTTAGTAAGTTTTGTTAAAAATTTTTCATATCACAAATCAGCAATTAAAGTAGCGACACACATTTAAGGAACATCAATGATAGGTAGGTATTTAAATGAAAGACATCAAAGTAAAGCTTCAAAACAAGAAAATAAATAAGGTCCTTTTGATAAAAGTGACTTTCAACTGCAAAAATTGTACATGCTGCAGAATATTGCCACTTTGCCCACTGAATCAAGTAAAGTGTAGAGCTATGGAGGAAATACTATTGATTTTAAGCATTATTTGAACCAACAAACAGATTTAAAATGACCTTTCACTGTGATAACAATATCTATAATTTGAACAGAATGTGGAAGGAAAAAAATGTTGCAAGGTTGGAGTAAGATAAATGGCAATTTATGGAGGTCAGCTGGCCAATTTCAGATCAAAATAGTTGATATTGCTCTAAAGCAGTAAACAAATCAACACAATTCCTGGAATATCACAATTCGAGGATACTTTAATTTTGATGGAATTGTTTTACCAGCCATTTAGGAATTACTTTATCTCTGAACTTAAACTAATAGTTTTGACTTTTGTTCATTTCAGCCATGTTCACTGCACTAGAATGTATTTATCCTTTAAAATACAACCCAAAAAAATCTAACTTTGGGTTTGCTGAGTGAACATTAAGTCTCAGTTCAATATATGATGAAAATAAATGGAAATATTTTTTTAAATGTGTACTTTTTTTTTACATAACCCAATAGATATTTTTTTTCAATCAAACCTGGCAGCGTTTTTTTTTTAATTTCCATCAGTATTTTCCTTGTAGCCTTACCAAGATAGATACCATACCCATGACCAATCCAATAAAGTTTCATATTAAAACCAAAAGCATCTTAAAGCACTTCAAAATCATATTTGTTCAATGGTCTAATATAAAAGAACAACATAACCAAGAAAAATCTTTTAGTTTTTCCATTTTCTTCTATTTTCCTGTAATAATTTAATAATAAAACACAGAATAGAAAAAAAATTAAAAACCTCTAAAAGTGAAGGTTACTTAGAATGATCCAGAAGCTCCTCTAAAATTACTCACAGGAGGAATGTTCTTTAAACCCTTCATTCAAAAATAAATATTTCTAAACAAATTTTCCATAGATCCCTAGGAATTATAGTCTCATTGTTTGTTCCTTTTTCTGAGACATCATTTGCTTGAAACATCTATAGTCCAGTGTCATTCTCTTAGTCTTAACTCTAATTCTCGAGATTCACAAATTATTCTGTTCCACCCTTTGTTAGTTCCAGATTAAACACTATTACTGTTGCTTTTATTAATCTGGTCTAATGAGAAATGATCTAATTTAAAAAGAGCTATAAAATATTTTATGTACAGAATTTCCTGATGGGTGTGTACTTTGAATATCACTTAGAATTTCCTTGGTTGAATCTTTAGAAAGGGTTAAAGATTAAAAGTTTTAGTTTTTGGTATTTATTTAGTGACAATTTGCCTTACAGAAAATTGAAATTATTATTAGAAATATCCTCAAACACCAAGTTCTTCCATTTGCTTTTCATTGTGGTTACTCATGAATACACTTATCTGCACAAAGCAGAAAATATCAGAGCTAAAATTTATTAAATGAAAATCATGCATTTTCCTATTGCCTGCTCATCAGACTTTGCAGAGAAGACAATGGAGAATGAAACTTTTAAAATAAGTTTTTACGAGAAATTAACACTTTGTATATCATTTAGGCAAATTTGTACCATTCACCTTCTTTCTCCATTAACATAAGAATATGCATTTTATTTCATGATAATAATTTGAGAATAAAATGGTGAGATTCCTAATCAAACTTTTAGCTCTGCTTACTTCAAAGTACATTTCTGAAGAACAGCATCATTGCATCATCATTCTGAGGAACAACAATGAAATTGGCCTTTGTCTAAGAAATTTCCATTGATTCAACACTATTTATTTCACATTTTGTAATGAAATGAAACTCCACTCCCTCCCATCTATCCTAGAGCTTTCTTTTTATGGTTTAGGATCTACTCTAAGGCTATATATTTGTCGTGTTGCTATAGTTTCTTTATTTTGCAACCTTATCTCAGCTTTCCTTTGTCATTTTTGACCACGTTTTTGTAGAAGTTGCCAGGATTTGGATTATTCTAAGATTTCTTCATGATGAGATGCAGTTATGACTTTCTGTAGAAAAATATCATAAAAATATTACATACTTAAGGGTTACATTTATTTGATATTCAAAAGATCTCAGTTACAAATTGGAATCACATCAAAGGAGAAGCGATAGCAGAAAACTACAATGCTCTGGCTAAATAGAGTCACAGTCTTCCATTCATAAATTGTTTATAGCTACTCTTATGCTATTGCATAATGGAGTACTAGTGACAGGACCATGTGGCTAACAAAGCATACACTATCATGTATATCACAGAAAAAATATGTCAATCTCTAGTATAAGACTACATAATATTACATATGGAAGTTTCAGATACACCACTATTTATAAACAACTGAGTGATAAGTAGGTACATTCGTAGCCCTTTTTTGCCTCAGGTACACAAATTTTTATCTGCAGTCTTAATAATTGGACAACCCATGTGGGACATAATTTACAAAACTTAAAATTCCTTTGCAATTCATATACTCGAACTTGTTTAGCAAGAACCTCTTAGAGAAATCCCAGCGTTTCCAAGTTATGTCTCAAAAGATTCCATTATTCTCTTGGCTACCTCCTGCTATGGACCCTTTTTTCAAAGGAGTGAGCTCGAGTGGCATCAGCAGTTTCTGTGTCAGAAAAGACTGTCTTTCCCTTTAAGCAATTTATTAAAGAGAGAATCAGGTTGGCTGTAGTGAAATATATTCCTTCTCTCCTGAAGGCAGAATTTTGTCCCATATAAGAACTCTCCTGCTTATGTCTTCAACAAAATCACATTTTCAAACTGGTGTCTGGACACGCGAATAAATCCCATTACCCAGTAATAGGATTTGTCTGCACACTTCCCATGCATGTCTTTGGTAACTGAGGAGTCCTTCAGAGTGGGCTGCTTTTTTTTTCCTCTAGGTTCACTGTGACATCTGTCTAAATAATTTCACTTGATGATGTGTTTGTTTCATTTAAACCCACTACGGAGGTTGAGAGACTTGTGGTTGATAAAATTGTTCAATACCATCAGTATTCTCTCTGATTTCACTCAAGAAAAGGCTCAAAATTGACCTGTGTTTGAAAAAGGGCTACAATTCAACCATTTGCAAAGTAACTTGGGAATGAAACTATAACAGCTGTACTTTTAGTTGATGTATTAGTCACTTCTTTCAGGTCCTTGTTGTTGAAACTGTCTTAAAAATGTGGCAGAAAATATTCAAAATAAAGGTAACAATGAAGTGTAGTCTGCACAAGTAGAAATGTGATCATAATCTAGTAATAAAATTTTGTGCACTCCTTTGTTTAGCCTAGTGTCATAACTTACACTAGTAGTGACTCATTATGGCCAAACTATTTCAGTGAAATGGAGCTACACTGAAGGCTCTTAATAGCATCTTTTCAATACTTAAACCTTCATTTCTAGTTGTTAGCAGGTGTATTCCAAGTCTTTTGAATTGATAGTTTATTTAAAAAATGTATTCTAATAATAGCAATATAGCTAGAGATTTCTGTCTAGTGTCATGTTTCTTATTTTATTTGTAATTTTTAACAACCTCCTCAACAAGAGGACATTATCCCATCACTGTTTTGATTGAACAATGGGCCATGTGTGTCTTTAGCTTCCCAAAGATCCATTATTTGACTCATGAAGATCTACAAAGTTGGTAAATGAAAAAGGATTAAATGCAGCATCTAACACTAAATATCATTTATTCCATCACAAAGTTCTAACAATATTATTGCTATCATTTAGCCCTATTAACTATATGTTGATCAAAAGTTCAAGATTCTAAATATAATCTAATTTTTATGAACTGAGCATGCTCTTGTTCCAGAATCATATTTTTCTTGATTGCAAAGTAATAAAACTGCGCAGTAAAAATGAACCTGTATTATTTAAAAATTGCTTTGAAAACTGCTCATTATTGCTGACATTACCTGACACCTGTCAGTTTTACACAAGCAATAGCAAGATTTTCATGTCAAATGTTGTTAATACAAACACTAAGGAAGAAATATAACTCTAACTTT
>PVIC010037954.1:0-17847 GCA_004025085.1 Thryonomys swinderianus | reverse complement strand
GCCTGGGCTACATAGTGAGCTCAGAGCCAGCCTGAACTACAAAGCGAGACCCTGTCTCAAAAAAAAAAAAAGAGGGCCAGAGGGTTAGCTCAGTGGTTCCGGCGCCTGCCTCGCAAGCGCAAGGTCCTGAGTTTGATCCCCGGTAACCACATAGAATGCTGGGCATGGAGACTCACGCCCATCAACAATCAATACTGCATACCACAATGCTGGGCGTGGTGGCTCACGCCTGTAATCCCAGCACTCGGGATGCAGAGACAGGAGGATTGCTGAGTTCGCGGTGGCTTGCCTGGGCACCATAGTGAGCTCAGGGCCAGCCTGAACTACAAAGCGAGACCCTGCCTCAAAAAAAAAAAAAAAAGAAAAGAAAAGAAAAATGCTAGGGCCAGGGATATAGCTCAGTGGCACCACGCCTGCCTCACATGTGCAAAGTCCTGAGTTCAACCCCTGGTGCTCGCTTCGGCAGCACATATACTAAAACTGAGTTCAACCCATGGTACCACAAAAAAAAAAGAAGAAGAAAAAAAACTGCTAAATGTATTTGTTTCTTTTAGAAAAAAATTTTGTTAAAGCACTATAAATGAAAAACGAAATCTGACACTCAAGAGAAGCACACAGTCTTTCTAGAACTTTTAGTTGTGTTGTATATGTTAAATTTAATCCAGCATCTAAAAGGTATTTCAAAATAAGCTGAAGTCAGATTCACAAACCCAGACATACCAAACTCCTGTCACAAATTCAAGGAAATATGCATTTTATTCGTTTTATGAATTAAATATACAGGCCATGAACTTTTGGCTTTCTATAAAGCAACAATTCCATAGTGGCTTTTTACAATAATGGGGGGGAAATCTGAACAGAAAACAAGCTATGACAGTGACATAGCAACCTTCATCATGAGGGCTGATTTCTCTCAGATAATAAGACTTCAGGATAACAGAAAACAAGACTTACAGTTAGACTAGACAAAAACCAAAACTAACTAAATAAAATTAATAGAAATTACAAAATGGAACTGTCACAAAGATTAATGTGTATCTTTTGTTAACTCTTCACACATTTTATATAAGGATCTCCATCATATACATGCATACATAAATATATAAGCAGATATAGATAATAGTATGCTTTCCATGTAAAATGAAATCAGCAATTATACAGAACCACAAAGCCTGTGAATAATTTAGGATCAGAAGAATTACTCCTCAAAAAAATTACAGGGAAAAATTTAGTTATGCAGGGTAACTTAGTGAAGATGTTGGTTAAGAAAAAGTGAATGAAAAAGATAAATCATAACTTCCTATTTTAGTGCTATTTTCAAAGTAAAAATCTCTAAAGATTTTTTCTTCTCATAAGTATATCATGACATATAAAAACAGGGTATTATATGTTAACTTTTCTGAAACACTGGATTAAAAAGAGGACCATAAATTTAAGAAAAAGGACATATCAAATGGCTTCTATGAATTAATATACCTCATAGGTATATTATGAATTAATATACCTCATAGGTATATTAATTTAAAGTAATGTAAAGTGCCTGCGTTCAGATTAACTGGAAGAAAACTCACATTCAACACTTTACCATCCTTTTAAAAGGAAAACAGGGTGAGAAGCTTTGGTTATCTAGCTCAATTAAAAATACTGTTAAGAGAATTCTTTCTCTTTTATCTACCTCAACATATGGAAGATATACCAAATTATAATACTCAAACATACACACAAAATTACCCTTCAATTAAGATAATTGTTGGTACCAAATGTTGTTTTTATGTTCCACAATAAAATCGTCTCCTAGACATTTAATGGTATGTCATTTGGTAAATGAAAGTTTCCATAAAGTAAGAGCAGTGAGAGCTAAAAATTATGCTAGTGAAAAATCTGGCTGAAAGAAATGAAACTATGATCATATTAGTCCAACACTAATTTTATTTTAAGTTTCTACAGCACTGAATAAAATGCTGACACTAACCCATAAAAATTTATTGAGCTGGCAACAGACAAAGTATGATGTCAGCCACCAAAATCACCATCCACACTCCCAAATAACATGAACACTTTAATTCTTGACCCTCATCTAGGATACATGTCTAAAGTTACAATAAAATAAAATCTTTGGGCATGAGGCATTATTGAACCCAGATGACTTTTGCTTGGCAGTTCTATTATTATTATTATTAGTAGTAGTAGTAGTAGTAGTAGAAGTATTAATTATTAGTCTAATACTTTAACAAATCCAGTAAAAAATACAGGAAAACCCAAGTCTCAAAATAGTACATTTTTGTAAATAACAGATACATATAAACATGATTTGAGCACTCTCATAAATATTCAAATAAGTAATACCATGCAAACATAAAACACAGAATGACGGGAGAAACACAGAAACCCACATACTCATATGTGCACAGATCCTCACCTTCATGGCATGGATTTCTTCAAGCAATCGTTGTGCCCGTCTTTGATTTTTTAACAGTGCATCTTCAGTACCTCTGCAAAAAAATGATATACAACCAGGTTAATTAGTTTTATCATTACAGTTAATATAATAATGAAAAGGTTTTAGTGTGTTGCACTTCCCTTTTTGTTCCCCATCTTAACACACACCTCCATTTCACAAACAAACCCAGAAAGCTTGAAACTAGTAAATAAGCATTGTCTTGGTGTTGTCTTAGTGACTGACAGTTTGCCTCCTCCAGCCCCTTAACAGTATGTTTAGTAACATTTTTTAATTAGTCAAGCAACTATATTAAATTGCATTTAATGTAATATATGCTTTATCAAATATAACTAAGGATTGGACATAAGTTTATTAAAGGAAAATTTGTTCTCTAGAATTAAAGTGTTAAATATCTGATTAGAGAGAAAAGCTATTTCTGGAACAGTTATTAGAAAAGGAAATTACCCAGAAACAAAACACATTTGAAGCTTTGTAAATATTTAGGCTTAATCCATAAGAGCTCAAAGTACTCTTTTACTGAAACTATTAAGGCTAAAAGTATAAAATATTCTTTTTTCAAAAAATTTCATAGTAGGGGCCGGAGATTTAGCTCAGTGGTTCCAGCGCCTGCCTCGCAAGTGCAAGGTCCTGAGTTCGATCCCGGTAACCACCAGCAATCAATACCATATACCACAGTGCCAGGCATGGTGGCTCACACCTATAATCCCAGCACTCGGGAGGCAGAGGCAGGAGGATTTCTGAGTTTGAGGCTTGCCTGGGCTACATAGTGAGCTCAGGGCCAGACTGAACTACAAAGCAAGACCCTGTCTCAAAAAAAAAAAAAAAAATTTCATAGTACACAAAAACCTTACTAAACACTCCACAGACTGTTAAAGGCTTCAAGTTATACAGTAATTTTTTTAAATGATATAAAATCTTCACAACTAACTTGCTATTACTAGATTTAAAGTTGTTATTACTGTCTTAACATACTCTGAAAAAACTAAATGAAGTAGTTTTTTGTTTTGTTTTGTTTTGTTTTGTTTTTAAGGAGAAAAATTCATCCTGGGTCTTAGGCAAAGACAGTCCAAACCATATAAGGGTATGCTGACACAGCACATTCTTTATACCTCAGATCATCTCTATGTATAAAACAAAGTACTGAACAAGACATTCAATTCTTCCTTTATATTCCATCCTCAAATTTTGAGTATTTTAAATAACAACATTTTTTGACATTTTGTTAGTCACAGGATGATTACTTTAAGCGACTGACTTTTTTGACTTCAGCCTGCCAACACTCCTCACAAGTTTTCTGATGATCAAAACACGTATTCTCTTCACTTCTTTTCTCATCTTCACAACCTTTGGGGAAAAAAGCCAAAATTAAAGACACAACTCAAACAAATACAATTAATTTTGAGTTTTTGTATTACATACTTGGTCTAATACTTAAATCAAATTTTTATCTACCACATTCCTGGTTTGAAATCAAAATTCGTCCATAAACAGTGAAAGAATAAATCAACAGTCTAAAAATGTGTCTAAGGCCTTAAAAGAAATGTTATGATTTTTTTAAACAGTCATCACAAAAAAAAAGGCATGACAGTTTCAGTAATTAGTATTTTAGTATTGTCCTTACATTTTGTTGGGCTAAGAATGTAACAAACTGTTAAGTTCCCTGAGATTTCATCCAATGATTAGGAATTATTAAATGAATATATGAATTCACAAAAGCAAATGGATGAAAGTGATTTCATTTTTTTACTTACAAAGCACTCTTTGTTCTTACTGTAATGAATTTTTTTTCTTTTTTTTTGAGACAGGGTCTCACTTTGTAGTTCAGGCTGGCTCTGAGCTCACTATGTAGCCCAGGCAAGCCTCGAACTCAGCAATCCTCCTGTCTCTGCCTCCCGAGTGCTGGGATTACAGGCATGAGCCACCACGCCCAGCACTGTGATATGTGGTATTGATTGCTGGTGGGTGTGAGTCACCATGCCCAGCTGGTGTGAGTCACCAGCATTGTATGTAGTTACCAGGGATCGAACTCAGGACCTTGCGCTTGTGAGGCAGGTGCCAGAACCACTGAGCTAAATCTCCGGCCCTGTAATGAATTATTTTAAGCATAATTTTAAAAGAAACTCTACAAACACAAGGCATATATATGTATGAGGACGTGCCTACACAAAGATATAACCTTTGTATCATCCCACTAGAAAACGTTACACTCTAAAAATAAGAAAATGAAAGACAAAGTCAAGATTTGAGACAATTCTAACCACAAAGAACTACATAATAGTCTGGTATTTATATATATATATATATATATATATATATATATATATATATATATATATATATATATATATTAGGAGTAATGTATCTTATAATTCTACCTGGAATGTCCTTCTCCCCATTTTCCATTTTAAAAACTACATAAAATCAGGTACAATATAGTTTTATGCTACAAAACCATCAATGTTTCTTAGAAATAGCCAGTCCAACCCTGGAATCCTCACATTTTGTAGGTTTTGTTATTAAAGCATCTATCTCTTCAACAAACTCCTCATGCCACTGACTTTTCCTGTAGACTCTGAGCTCCTAGAGTTGTCACAAGCCTTGCAACATAGTATTTAAACATTACAAGGGTTCTTGTCACACACAATCCCTCAAAGTCTTCTTGCCAAAATAACAATATTAACATAATTCTTCACAGATTCTCAAATTGGCCACCACACCTCTCTTGCTCTTCCAATAATGTTATCTCCACCCCTGGCCAACTCTCTTTTATTCCAAGCACTATCAACCAACTTAAATGTTTTTTCACCCTGTCTTTCCACCATATTAGATGGCTGAAATGTCCATTTGAATAATGTGCCCAATATTCTACCCTTTTTGGCTTCTTCTTTTCTAATGACCTAAAATGATCAGTTACCCATTTCCATGTCATCACTCTGATGATTCTATTTCTAAAACACTAACACAAATATTCTACAGTGTGATCACAATTTTTATTAGCTATACACTCCACGGTTATCACAAGTGTTTTCCTTAAATCTTTCACAGTGAAACTACCACTAAATCTTGCTAATTTTATCTCCTGTCTCTGAAATTACACAATCTGAATTCTCAGCATATTTTGCTTAGATACTGTCAACTTGTTTCTGTATATTCTTGCCATCACTTCCCCAATTATCCAAAATATAGACTAAAATTTTCTAACACAGAGATGGAATGTCACACTTTTTTTTTTTTTTTTTTTGAGGCAGGGTCTTGCTTTGTAGTTCAGGCTGGCCCTCAGCTCACTATGTAGCCCAGGCAAGCCTTGAACTTACAGGCATGAGCCACCACACCCGGCTTGCTTTGTAGTTCCGGCTGGCCCTGAGCTCACTATGTAGTCCAGGCAGGCCTTGAACTCAGCAATCCTCCTGTCTCTGCCTCCCAAGTGCTGGGATTACAGGCATGAGCCACCACGCCCGGCAGAATGTCACACTTTTAATTCCCCTCAGTAATTTATTTTTAGGATGGGCTTGCTCTCATTACACTCAGCTCATTTATTATAAATCATTTACATTTACCCTTCACTTGTATAGGTAAGTTCTATCTTCCTTTGTTAGCCTAACATTTGGTGATGCTGACTTGGACTGCACTGTCATTTTATTTTTTCAGTTTTAACTTTTTTTTAATTGAATTTTTTATTGGTACATTTTATATACAACTCACAATCACACTCAATATTGGGGAATTTGTACCAGTATATGACACAAGTTAATTCTCATTTTTACCCATACCCCTACCCACCCCACAACCCCTCACTCCCATATATATGTGCTTTCTTTTTCTATTCAAGTCATATTTATTCTTTCCCCTACCACATTCCCTTTGAATATTTCCTATTTCACAAAATCTTATCATACATTCTAGAACTCATTTACATCTACAGGTTCTCATACCAGAGAAAAGATATGGTATGTACATATCTGTGACCTATTTATTTCACTTATTAGTGTGTCCTCAAAGTAGTCCTTTGGACATAAATGACTCAAACTTGTTGTTAACTTTTTTTATTAGGACTTTTTTTTTAATGGAACTGGGAATTGAACTCAGAACCTTGTACTTGTCAGACAGGTGACCACACTACTGAGCTACATCCCAACCCATATATCACACATCTTATTTCTTTTTTCACCTTTTTTTGCTCCCCTGCCCTCCATCTTTTGGTTTCCCTCACTTTTTTTTGTTTTTCAGACAGGATCTGGCTTTGTAGTTCAGGCTGGCCCTGAACTCACCAAGTAGCTCAGGCAAGCCTCCAACTCAGCAATCCTCCTGCCTCTGCCTCTGCCTCTGCCTCTGCCTCTGCCTCTGCCTCTGCCTCTGCCTCTGCCTCTGCCTCTGCCTCCCGAGTGCTGGGATGACACGCATGAGCCACCATGCCCCACACAGTGGTATGTGGTACTGATTGCTGGTGGGCATGAGTTCCCACGCTCGGTATTGTTGTATGTAGTTACCGGGGATCAAACCAGGGACCTTGCACTTGCTAGGCAGGCACCAGAACCTCTGAGCTAAATCTCCCACCCTGGTTTCCTTCACTTCTGCAAAAGATCCAACTCTCTGTTTACTATTATCTTTTATTTTACTTATGTATATTTTGAGTTTCTCTTATAAGAGAAACCATGCAATACTCAGGTTTATGTTTCTGACATTTCACTTAACATTATAGATTCAAGGTGCATTCAATTTCCTACAAATAACATTGTTTATTTTTTATAGCAGCATAACACCTCATTCTGTAGAAATAAATTTTCTTTATTCGTTCATCTGTTATAGAAATATCAGATGCTCCCGAGATTTAGCTATTATGGATTATGCTGCTGTAAACATGAGTATGCATATATCACTTTCATATGATGACTCTCTTTCAGGAAGAGTGAAGGAAAAGAGCTGCACTGAAAAAAAATCTAGTTTTAGTCAGGAAAATGTTTTCTGGTTTCTTTGAGAGTGTCAGAAATTCTCATTATAAACATTTAAGAATTCCCAGCCCTCTGGTACTTACTGTACCCCCTAATATTTTTCCTTTATTCAGATTATGTTTAACACCTCCCTTTAGGTACCTTGTTTTAGACAACACTGTATCTTACTAAAATGCAATGATTCATCCATGTGTTGGATGAAAAAAAAAATCATACACCGCATAAGTGAAGTTTTTTACATGAGGTTTAAGTGATAAAAAGAATTATAATGGGTTATAATAAATTTATAACATCCTTCACAATATAAATGAATAAGATTATGCATTAAAATAGAGTAATAAATATTTCTAATTGCTAAACTTTGCAGGCACGTTAGATTGTAATATACCATTTTCTAACTTCTAGTAACAGACTGATAAATTACATTGGGCAGAGTGGGTCCTTGGTTACATTCTAACTATGAAAGGGTTGGTCTCCAATTCTAAAATTTTTTTTTTTTTTTGAGACAGGGTCTCACTTTGTAGTTCAGGCTGGCCCTGAGCTCACCATGCAGCCCAGGCAAGCCTGGAGCTCAGCAATCCTCCTGCCTCTGCCTCCCGAGTGCTGGGATTACAGGCATGAGCCACCACACCCGGCACTGTGGTATGTGGCATTGATGGCCGGTGGGTGTTAGTCACCACGCCCAGCATTATATGTGGTTACCGGGATCGAACTCAGGGCCTTGCACTTTCGAGGCAGGCACCGGAACCACTGAGCTAAATCTCCAGCCCCCCCAATTCTAAAATTTTAATTTCAGAAGTACTATGTTTGCCATTACTGCTTAAGAAAATTCTAAAAGGAAAAGGAATGTTTCATAAGCTTAGTTACATATAATACCAAAAAAACTGCTTTTCTAGTTTAATTATCTCAGTATTTGTGGACAGGCAGTAGAAAAATTTGAAAAGTTTGGTGTATAAAGAAATATTCATTTCATACAAAAACAGAATCAAATATATTTCTCACAATTGCTCCCTGCAATCAGCTTAATTTTTGCAAATCTGTTAACTAGTAACTTTTCTAGGTAAGAGTTTTAAATGCTGTGACTTCATCTGTCATCCAGGAAATATAAAGTTAGTTGACAAGACAACCTACAAATCAACAGGTCCTAAATATGCAATACTGCCAGAAAGTCAAGAAAATGCTTAAGATCAATATAATTTGGCAAATTTTCTAACCAAAAGCAATCAAAAACTATCATTATTAGGACTATGTGAAGAGACTGATATTGTTTGGGGAGGAAAGAAATAATATGACCAGCCGGGCGTGGTGGCTCACGCCTGTAATCCCAGCACTCAGGAGGCAGAGACAGGAGGATTGCTGAGTTCAAAGCTTGCCTAGGCTACATAGTGAGCTCAGAGCCAGCCTGAACTACAAAGCGAGACCCTGTCTCAAAAAAAAAAATAAATAAATAATATGACCAAAGAGAAAATAGCATAATAATTCACAAAAAAAGAACAAAATGAAAGAAAAATAGAAAGGGTTTGAAGACAGAAATTCAAGGACCACAACTAAGACTGATAAATTTACTTGAGGGATTCCAAACAGGAGAGGAATTCATGTTCTGAGATCAAAAAAGAAAGACCTGCAACAATTCCCTAGACAGTACAGGTGCTAAGAATTTCTGAACACAGTAAGTGCAACCCAGCTCACTTCTTGGGTAAATAATTAAAAAACGTAATTCCAGTGGGTAAAAATGAGAATTAACTTGTGTCATATACTGGTACAAATTCCCCAATGTTGTGTGTGATTGTGAGATGTATATAAAATGTACCAATAAAGAATTCAATTAAATTTAAAAAACATAAATCTAGTAAAGGTAAACCTAATACACCTGCTGGAAAATGACCATGTGAGCAGATTATAAAGAGTAAACTCAGACATAGGAATAGATCCTACAAAGAAGCAAAAGCTGGCAGTTTCCAACTCAGGCAAATTCCAAAGAGAGAGTTCTCTATCTCCAAGAGCTGAAAAATCCAATCTGTCCTAAGATAACTAAATTCTGTGCAATGATACATCAGAGCCTAACAGTGAATCATGCACTAAATGTACTTTCAGACTAGCTGATGATTAGTAGACAGGAAAAGAATGTGTTTTACAGTGTAAGCATAAGTTCATGTTAATGGCAATTTGCTTTTCAGAGAATGAGCTATTCTGGGGGATGAGAACAAATTTTTGAGACTCAGACTGACAGTTGACCTTAACCACTGATGAAATAAATCCTTTGGATTGACCTGCTAGCCAGTTAATTAACAAGCTGTTGGTGATATAGTAACATTGATATGTACCTGGGTTCATCTGTAACAAAGACTCATGATTATCAAGCAAATCTGTGCATATATGTGTCTCTCAGAATACATTATAACTTCTGATTATCATTCACCTATAAAAAGTGATGGCAAAATGGTTAAAGCTTCTGATAGCACAAACAGCCTGCCATGGCCCGTGTACCTCAGGTTCACTACCACTGACCTGTATGATCAGCAAATACAACAAAACATGCAGCATGTTCTGATCCTGAACCTGTGAGGAAAGAGGCACTCTAAGTTCTTACTTGCCAGTAATAATGCAAATTGTACACTGTTCGAGGAGGAAACTTTGGCAACAGGACAAAAATCTTCTAGGAATCTATTTAGAAGACATATATCCAACAATAGAAGATTATGTAAAGGATTTCTTATTGCAGTGAAAGCATGTATGTACAAAACATAAAATGTAGTATTTTAAATAAATGCAGAATGTAGAATTTTAAATAAATAAATCCAGAAGATCTGCAGGCTTTACAATGGATAAATCCTAAACTGTTCAGTGAAATAAGTTGCACAATGCTATGTATACTACATTAAACAGTATAACATCATAAGCAAACTTTAAAAATATACAAGACAATACTGTGTTCTGAGCGTAGAAACATGTATATCCCAAAATTATGAAACCTATAGATGAAAAAACACATCAAAAAAAGAGTAATTACACTTGAGATGGAAAGGAAGGTAAGTGGAATAAAATTATGACAAAACATTTGATGATTGCTAAACATAGGAAGTAGATTATGAGCATATTCACTTATTTTCCAGATGTTTGAAGTATTTCATAGTCAACAAAATTATGATTTTATAAAGAAGATCTGAATTTAGTCATTTAGATAACTTATGGTTAAATTACAAATCCTATTTGGCCTGAGCAACAATTTACAGTCTAGAATGCTTAGTAATTACTTCACTGGACCATTATTGAGTGTATGCTGCCACCTAGCACACTTAACAGTTAACAACCAAAGACTGTTTTCTGCTGTGGGTGGAACCCTAAATTTACTATTTCCAAATACATTATCAAAATACTATGCATCCAATCATGAATGAGGTGTTTTGTTTTGTTTTGTTTTGTTTTGTTTTGTTTTGTTTTGTTTTGTTTTGTTTTGTTTTGTTTTGAGACAGGGTCTTGCCTTGTAGTTCAGGCTGGCCCTGAGATAACTATGTAGCCCAGGCTAGCCTAGAACACACAACAGTCCTCCTGCCTCTATCTCCTGAGTGCTGGGATTACAGGCATGGGTCACCACACCTGGGATTGTGGTATGTGGTACCAGGGATCTAACTTGGGATTTGCCCTTGCAAGGCAGACACTAGAACCAATGAGCTAAATCCCCAGCCCCATGAATGAGTTTTATAACTTCAGAAACACATACAAACATAGCTTTACCTTTTCCAATACATGGAAGGAAATCATTTTGTTCTTTGGCAGTTTTCATTTCTATTTTTACCACAGTTCTCCCTTATTTGAGAAATTTATGTTCTAAGACTAGCAGTGGATACCTGAAATTATAGATGGCACCAAATCCTGTATGTTCAATGTTTTTTTTGCTAAACATGCCTGCTTATGCTAAATTTTTATTTATACTAAAAAATCAAACACAAATACATTGACAAAATTAACTAATAACAGAATAATTGTAACAACATAAAAGACTGCACTTATGGCCATTATTAAACAGAGGTTCCTTGAACACAAGCACTATGATACTTGTCACAATCAACACAAAGAGCTACAGGATGGGTGAGAGAAGATAAGATGTAGACATCCTGGCTAAGGAATAATTCCAAACTTGAGCTGCACATTGCTGTTCTAAGAATGGTGAGCAATTTAAAACATCATGAATTGTTTATTTCTCGAATTTTCCATTAATATCTTAAGAATTGCGTCTAAATTCAGGTATCCAAAATGACAGGAAAACCAAGGGTAAAGGCAGGACTAATGTACTCTCTTATAAGAAATGATAAGCAGTTTTCTCATGGACTTACAATTTTCTATCAAAGAACAATACCATGCTAGTTTTCTACAAAGACTAATCACCCTTCTATGGAATCAAAGAACTCCATGAAATCACTGTATCTTGCAATTCTAATTTTAGGAATCACTGCTGTTGAAGAAACATGACTACAATAAATCTAGGTATTGTACACATTCTTTTTTTTTTTTCTTTTTTGCTTTTTGAGACAGGGTCTCGCGTTGTAGTTCAGGCTGGCCCTGAGCTCACTATGGTGCCCAGGCAAGCCGCCGCGAACTCAGCAATCCTCCTGTCTCTGCCTCCTGAGTGCTGGGATGACAGGCGTGAGCCATCACACACGGCACTGTGCTATGTGGTACTGATTGCTGTGAGCGTGAGTCATCACGCCCAGTACTGTTGCTTGTGGTTACCAGGGATCAAACTAGAGACCTTGTGCTTGCTAGGCAGGCGCTAGAACCACTGAGCTAAATCTCTGGCCCAAAATAATTTTTTATAAGGGTAGAATTATTAAGAGTACAAGACATGGAATGGTCTTTCACAATTATTAAGAATAGAAAACAGCCAGGCATGATGGCTCATGCCTGTAATCCCAGTACTTAGGAGGCAAAGACAGGAGGATTGCTGAGTTCGAGGCTTGCCTGGGCTACATAGTGAGCTCAGGGCCAGCCTGAACTACAAAGCAAGACCCTGTCTCAAAAAAAAAAAAAAAAAAGAATAGAAGACAGAGGAAACTCATAAAAAATTCTGAGAAATCGAATATAAAATCAGACTACCATATCACTTTTTTAAAAACTAATTTAAAATAGAGTTCAGACATAAAAGTTATGAAACAAGAATTTCTAGACAATAAATCACAGCTATAATTACAAATACCTCAAAGACAATCCCACAGAGATTTATAAACAGGGAAACTTGATGAAACATTCTCTTTTCCACAGAGCCAACAAACACAGATTTATGCTTAAATTCAGACAGTTATAAGACCTCTGAAATGTATGTCTGAAACCCAGCTGAGAAGAGGTAGTCTAAAATATCAAGGACCATTAAAAAAATAGGTATTAGGGATACGATTAGCAAAACTATTAGTCTTTACCAAGAGCAGTTCAGTGGGTTCTAAAGATGCAGTAATATGATTAGATGTTTTGAAAACAGTACTGTACAACAGCACTATGAGGAGCAAATTAAAGTCTAAGAAGAGTCAATTTTAGTAAGGAGCTAGGAGAGCACAGTTCAGGAGCTCTGTTTGGTATTATAATCTGAACTAGGATCAAAAATAATGAATTTAGGGCTGGGGATTTAGCTAAGTGGTTCCACTGTCTACCTCGCAAATGTAAGGTTCCGAGTTCAATCCTGGTTATTACATACCACAATGCCGGGCATGGTGGCTCACACCTGTAATCCCAGCACTCAGGAAGCAGAGGCAGGAGGATTGCTGCAAGTTCGAGGCTTGCCTGGTCTACATAGTGAACTCAGGGCCAGCCTGAACTACAAAATGAGACCCTGTCTCAAAAAACAAACAAACAAAACTAAACTTAAATTCTTTGAGGATATACTTCCTTTTTGGAGAAGTAGCTGATGCTTATCTTTTGCATCCACCCCCCCTTTTTTTGGACAGTTTTAATTTCCAGGAGGTATTTTACAGTGCTGCCATATATGAGTCCTTTAGCTGTCATTTTTATTTTCTTATTAACTGATGCCTTATTTTTTGGCATTTTTTCATTTTTATATAAATTTACACGACTGTATTTTTCTTTGTAATATTTCTCAGTAATTTTATGTAATACCATCTTTATTTTTTCTTTTTTTTAAAAAAAATCCCCTTTATATTAACAAAGATTAGATTTTGGTATGGGATGTATATACTTCCTGGTCTGACAAACATTTATAGAGCATGTACATTGTAGGGATAGGTGTACAAACACAAGGAAAACAGAAATATATGTCCCAGAGTATAAAGCATCTGATTATACAAGGAAGAGACACCAAGAGTAAAGTGAGTTGACAGAGTTCCTATAGTTCCTATAAAGGTCAAACATAGTTCCTATAAAGGTCAAACTTCAGCTGATGTGAAGAATCCTGCATGTTAGCTAAGTGAAAAGAGTTTTACATAACTGGCTTCCTGACAGGAAAAAGTCAAAATTCAATATGAAGCTGACAAGTATTTTTTGTTAATTCTTTCTGATTTATGAAATTTATATATCATAGGTAACCAAATGGGAAATAGTCCCATTATTTCATGGCACAATGTATACTTAGGAATAATGTATGCTCAGGAATAAATTCTAAAATTTTCAATATATTCTGTACTGCAGTCAGTACAGAAATCCAGACTCAACATATCAATAAATCATTATTATATTTCAGCTTTATTTTCCACTTCATTCTACAAGTTCTCATCAACGAAGATTGTTCTACGCTATGCCATCCAAAGAGTTTCCTACTACCATCTCTTCCTTATGCTGGCCTTCTACTCCTCTACTTGGAATGCTTTCCTACTGTAATTGAGTCCCTGACCGCAATTCCTGTAAAAGATTCTCAAAGATCAAGGACAGGTAGCATTCACTTGACTGTCCCTTCTTTTGAAACTTTTCTGCACTGATAGCTACGAGGGGGGCAATCTTTGTAAGTTATTTTATATCACAGGAGGGTATTTGCTTAAACTTTCCTTCTGGGCATTACTAAAAAATATAAGGTACATTTTACCCAACTGTGTATTCTGAACAGTGACTTTCACATAACAGATATATTCACAGACTAAAGATAAAGAAGAAATTCTTTCGCTGTATGTAGCCTTGAGGTCCTCACTTGACCCTGCATTAAGACTTTAGATACCCCCTTGCTTCACTGAAGAGAGACACGTGCTGGAAACGGTATGTGGCAGACACAGTAGCATGGTGACATTTATTTGGTAGAGGTGGTGGTGAAAGCAAATGTTGTATAAGGCTGGATTTTAAAACTATTCAGAGAAAGGGAACTATGAATAACAAATACAAACGTTTCTTTGTTGAAGTTTGTTACAAAAGAATGACAAATGAGGCAGTAAGTGGAAAAAGAAATGAAGTATTGACTGTACGTGGACTGATACATGATCAGCAACTCTTAAGGGAGATTACAATTCTTAATCCCTTCATTTAATTTTGACAACGAGTAAAAAGCAGGTAACGTGTACTCTACGTTTATTAAATGTCAAGCACTTTACATTTATCTGAGCTAATTTCGCACAAACTTACAAGGGTAGTATGCCAAGCTTCATAATAAAGGACTTGGGGTAGAGATAAGCTGACATTTCCAAAGTCTCACAGACAAACGTTTGGGGTATCGAGAAGCCTGTGTCCTGCTTCAGTTACCCAGACGCGGCGAAAAAGAGTTAAAAGTATTAAAAGTGAGTTGCCGGAAACCGCACAGCCCATCCAGGGGATTCTGCTGCCGAATTCCGGGTCCTGGCCTCTCGACCCCGCCCCGACCACATGCCCGTCGGAAACATGTAAAGAGCTGGTTTTCAGAATCCCCAAGAGGAGCCCCATAGGGTCTACGGCGCTCACCTCGTTATTGAGATTGAGAGTTACCGGTGGAGCCATGACGGAAGGCAATCTGCAGCTATCTGAACGTGAACTGTTTCTATGGCGTCTGCATCGCCACGCCCCTCAACGGCGGCTTCTTCGGACCAAAACTCATCCGTCTTCTGTAAGCATTGCAGCCTAAATTAAAAAGTATCTCTATTCAATGGGAGGGAAGACCGGAACTGAAGGAGAGAAACTTCCGGTGTCCATGACGTAATGGAATTGTGCGTTCCTGTGGAAACGGCGAAGACTGCGTAACCTTAAAGGTGTTGCTTTAGTTTACAGGTCAGTTGAAACGTTTAGGTTTTTCGTAGTGTTGATTTTATTGTATTTCCTTGTACATTGGGCTTTGTGTCCTGTCTTTTCCTCTGAGAGGGTAAACATTTCTGTGAAAGGATCAATGTAAAGAATTTCGGCCGCGGACGTAGCTCACTGGCGCCACACGTGCCTGGCAAGTGCAAGATCCTGAGTTCGATCCCCCGGTACCGCGGGAAGGGGATGGTTTTACCACGGTTCCTTGTCCTTTTTTTTGGCCGTGTGTTAGTATTTTTTAAATTGATTTTATTGGTACATTTCATACACACATCATAATCACAGTCAACTTTGAGAATTTGTATGCACACGACTTAATTCTCATGGGCAATGTTAGTATTAACTTTGGTATCAAAGCAGTTGTGAATGCAATATGTCCCCTCATTTCTTTTTACCTGGCTTATTGTCACTATAGTAACAAACTGACTTTATCCAATCACTTTTCCTAGATTTTTTTTTTTAGAAGAAAGATTTTTTTTAATTATGTGGTCAAATTACCAGAAGATGACTACCTTTCTTTTTCTGGCTTTATAGCATCTTATTCTATGTTATTCTTTTTTTCGATAGGACTTCTAAAACAGTGTTAAGCAATAATGTTATGTGTATGCCTAGTTTATTCTTTAATCTGAATAGATATCACATTTCACTATTTGAAATATGTGGTTTGTTATAGCAAATAGTCAAATTTAGGTAATTTTATTTTCTACAGAAAAATAAAAGCTTTCTCAAATTAGGACTAGAGTAGACAAAATATGGTGATAATTAAAACATTGTCCTTGTAGTAAGAAATTTTGTTTGTAGGAACAGAATTTGGATGTGAGTTACTCTGACCTTGACACATAGGCTTTGGCCAGACTCAATTCTCTAAACAAACCAATTGTGGAGTCAACTCTTTATAGCCTGCTTTGGGCATAATCAATATTTTTGTCCCCTGCACATATCCTTTCAGCCACTTTATAAGTTCAAATCTATATTTTCTTTCAAAAAAGGGTAATGAGTAACAGGCAGAGTGTACAATTCAGAAGAACCTAGCCAAGGCTATAGAAAAAGCAGCTTAACATCACTATTTTTTTCTAATGATAGCCCTGGGGTATTTCTTAGCTATTGGACTGCTATGCAAAGGTAATTTAATAGAACATTCAGAACCTAGATAAGTAATAAACAAAAAAGACATTTTCAATTTACTTCTTTTAATTAACTACGTTTATAACAATAATAAATTAGTGCTTCTGACTAAACTTAAAATTCTTGTGCAATAAATTTCAGAAATGTGCTAAGAGAAATAATATTGAATTATCTTATGTTGATGGACAATACATATATTGTTGTAGAAAGATAGAAGGCAAGAGTCCATGGATAGTAAATATAACGAGTTTTATGACTAAAGTTCTTCAAAAACAGTGAAACATCCTTAACTCAAGGTTAGCCCCATTGTTTTCAGTGAATAATTTTTAATATGAATGTGCTGAATCAATATGTATCCAACTGAAATCAATACCACAATATGTAGAACATTATATTTTCAGTTTCACTGGTTGGTACTGTGTTGTTTAGAATTTTCATATCTTCTTGGTTCAACTTTGGTAATTCACATGTGGTTAAGAATCTGTCCATTTCTTCTGTGTTTTCCATCTTTATAGGAGTACCGGTTCTCAAAGTAGGGTTGATGACCCTCTGAATATCTGCTGGATCTGTTATAATTTCACCCTTTTCATTCCTAATTGCATGCGTTTTCTTTTCTTTTGATACATTTGGCTAAGGTTTTAACAATTTTATTTATTCTTTCCAAGAGCCAGCTCTTCGATTCATTGATTTTTAGTATATGTGCTGCCGAAGTGAGCACGATTCATTGATTTTTTAACATCATTCTTTTAGTGTTCATTGCATTGACTTTTGCTCTGATCTTTATAATTTACTCTTGTATGAGATTTGGGTTTGTCTTGCTGTTCCTTTTTCTATGAGCTTAGGTTTTTTGAGCTTGCTCTATTTTCTTAATATGAACATTCACTGGGGCCGGAGGATTAGCTCAGTGGTTCCGGCGCCTACCTCGCAAGCGTAAGGACCTGAGTTCGATCCCCGGTTACCACATATAATGCTGGGCGTGGTGGCTCACGCCTGTAATCCCAGCACTCGGGAGGCAGAGACAGGAGGATTGCTGAGTTCGCGGTGGCTTGTCTGGGCACCATAGTGAGCTCAGGCCCAGCCTGAACTACAAAGCAAGACCCTGTCTCCAAAAAGCAAAAA
>PVIC010037953.1:0-17793 GCA_004025085.1 Thryonomys swinderianus | reverse complement strand
AAACAACATTGAGATTCCACCTCACTCCACAAAGAATGGCTGCGATCACAAAGTCAACCAACGATAAATGCTGGCGTGGCTGTGGGGAGAAAGGAACCCTTCTCCACTGTTGGTGGGATTGCAGACTTGTGCAACCATTGTGGAGATCCGTGTGGAGATTTCTCAGAAAACTAGGACTACAGGTCCCATTTGACCCTGTAATGACTCTTAAAAGTTCTCAGTTCTGACACATCATGGGAGGTGTTTGAGCAGAATAATCAGATCATGTTTGTTACCATAATACAAGTAATACCAATATCAGTATTTAACACAGTAAATAAAATGAAAAGTTTTGTTAAATCCTATTCTGGAGACTTTGAGCTTATGAGTCACCTCTATGTCCATATGCCAAAATTTAGAATTAATCAGCAATTTGTATACAACATGTAGATCATAAATGCACCCGCCGAACCCTTTGGCAATAAGAGGTCACTGGGGAATCAGGGAGGTAGGGGGACAAAAGGAGAGTGAAATAGGGTTAGCAGATTTATGAAGATCACCTATACTCTAGAACCTCATATATGCCAGCGGGTAATAGAGGATAAAAGGGTGTATATAAAACAGTACCAACTGTATGCTGTAAGACCATTGGAGACTTTGTACACCTTCTTATAGTGGTATAGGAGAAGAAATAGGGCAGTCTAAGAGTCTTTTACTTCTGGGTATTGCTTCTGACAAGAAGATAGGTGACGGCTTGGGGTCAAGAGGTGAGTAGAGGGATCTAGGAGTGGATGGCAAAATAGAAGCTAGATCCCCCCCCCCCTTTTTTATCTTACCTGGTCTCTCAGCATGGCTGCAGTGTGGAGGGATGCAGGAAATGGCTCCAGCTCCTCTCAGACCTGGGTCCTCACAACACAGCTCCGGGATGGGTTTGGGGCTGGCTGGTGGGCCTCAATCCTCCGTGGTGGAGATGGCACCCGGGGCCCATACCTGACTCCTCACTGCACGGCTCCTGGGTGGAGTGGGCTGGTGGGCAAGCCTCAGTCCTCTGCCACTGCCACTGCCAGGAATGAGTGGCACCTGGGGTAGCCAAGTCATCTGCGCTGGCTTGGAGTGGAATGGGCTGGTGTGCAGGCTTCAGTTTGCTGCCACTGCCTCCAGGAACGGAATGGTGCCCAGAGCAGCGAGTCATCTATGCTCCTCGGGGTGGAGTGGGCTGGTGTGCAGGTCTCAGTCCACCTCTGCCGCTGCTGCCACCAGGAACAAAATAGCACCCAGAGCAGCCGAGTCATCTGTGGTGCTTGGGGTAGAGCGGGCCAATGTGCAGGCCTCAGTCCGCCTCTGCCACTGCTTTCACCAGGAACAGAATGGCACCCAGAGCAGCAGAGTCGTCTGTGCCGCTCAGGGTGGAGCAGGTCACTGTGCAGGCCTCAGTCCGCCTCTGCCACTGCTGCCGCCAGGGACGGAATGGCGCCCAGAACAGCCAAGTCAGCTGTGCCCCTCAGGGTGGAGCGGGCCAGTGTGCAGGCCTCAGTCCATCTCCACCACTGCCACCACCAGGAACACAATGGCACCCGGAGCAGCCGAGTTGTCTGTGCTGCTCAGGGTGGAGCGGGCCGGTGACTCCTCTACTATCTTATTGCTGTCTGCCCAAGCTTGGATTTTTCCTTCCTCTCTGAATCACTCTTATTTTTCAAGAGAGGGTAAATAGTGCCCTGATTGCCCAGTGCTACTACTCTCCCTTAGTTTTCTCACTTTCATTTCTCTGGTCAGTATCTGTTACCTAAGCTAATGCATACAGTCTTCCCTTCTCTCTCTTCTGTACTATTCAGAAGGCTGAATACAGATAATAGTGGCCCTGCTGCTGTTAATCTATTCTGTCTTGTATTTGTCTCATGTGTCTCTTTTATCCTGTAGCCTCTATCAGTCGCCCAGATTCTTCTGATCTTTACATATTCTCTAATTCTATTTCTAATTTCTCTCTCTCCCACCTCTCTATCAGCCATTTCCCTGGTAACATTTTTAGTTTCAAAGGGTGATGCCTGAATATTTTATATATTTTGAGGCTAGTTCTTACACTAGACATATGATCACAGCAGCCCAGGTAACAAAGCCAAAATTACCAGTAAGGACAGAGGCCCAGAAATGGGGAAAAACTCAAAATCTCAGATGTAAATATCCCCACACCAGGGAAATTCAAGGAAAAGAGAAATGGAACTTATGGAAGCTCAACCAACAGGACTCTCTGAGATGGTAACAAAAGCAGATCTAGTAAAATGGCAATTAGAACTGATTTCTGAGAGGTGGACAGAGATACAATCTGAAGTAAATGAAATAATTAATAAGGCCAAAAAGGAGATTAGGGAAATGATATAATCTGAGATATCAAAAGAAATAGAACCTTTTCAACACCTACAAATGGAGAACCAGGTAATCAAGAAAGAGAGCAACAGTTTGTGAGGTAGGATGGATCAGGTAGAACACCAAATTTCAGAGCTAGAGAACAGGATGGCAGCCAATGAACAGGGAAATCACAATTTATGGAAAATGGAAAGGGACTATGAGCAACCAGTCCAACAGCTCCTAGACGATTCAAAGAAGAATAATATAAAATTGATTGGAGTTAATGAGGAAACAGGCAATAATGCAAAAGATATTTTTTTAAAAAACTGTACACAGGGCTGGGGATTTAGCTCAAGTGATGCCATGCCAACCTTGGACACACAAGGGCCTGAGTTTGATCCCTGGTACTGCAAAAACAAAACTAAACAAAAACCTGTACATAAATAATGACAGAAAACTTCACAGGAAAAGGAAAAGAATTGAACATCTAGATATATGAAGCATATAGAACTTCAAATGGCTGTGATATTAAAAGAAACTATACCTAAGCATATAACTATAAAGGTTCCAGATATACCAAAAAAAAAAGAATAAAGTACTGCAAGCAGCCAGAGATAATAAAACAATCACATACAAAGTAATCCCATCAAAATCACAACAGACTTCTCATCCCAAACACTTATATGTACAATATATTTTCACAAGTCTCCATGTTCCATTGAATCTACATGGTCATCCTCTATACTTTTCACAAGTCTTGACTACTGTATCTTGTACTACTCTGGATTTTTGGTATTTCCACACAATTTAGGAATCAGCTTGTCAGATTTTACCTCAAATACAAAACCAACTCAGTGCAGCTGCTGCTAGCTTACAGAAGCCTTCTCTCATAAGCAGGAGTGAGACAGACAGTGTTGCCTGACTTCCCATCTTCCTAGTGCTGGCTGCAGAGTGTGGTATAGCCAGTTTCTGTCATTCTCTATTCCCTGTGCTCCCTCTCAGGCCCACAATAGATAAGAACATTATTTTTCCATGTCCTTGCTCACTGTCCAGTGGTCAGCTACTGTCCAGTGGTCAGCTACTAGTCCATTTCAATGTGAGCACCGCTCCCACAACTGCTGCTGTTGCCTCTTTGAAGAAGGTTGGGGAGCTGTCCTGGTTAATGTCAGTGAGGAAGGGGTCTGGGCCCAATGTTTGCATCCTCACCTCCTTGGTGAACCATCTAAAAGATTCCCTGATTTCAGCCCCACTGCACCCACACTAGCTGTGCTGAAGCCCAGCACCTACTTGAACCAATCACAGACATGCAGCTGCTATATAAACAGTGTTTCCCACACACTCCTGGGTTAGTTCAGGAGGGTTCCCTCAAAGTTATTGACCCGCTTTGTGCTGCCACACAGCTTTCTTTAAAGTAATCATTTCAGCAGTCCTGTAAACCTGCTCATGACTGATTTCCCAGGTAGCATAAGCTTCAAAAGTCCTATAAATTGAGTCAATGTGAAGCAATGGAAACTAGGCACTGATAGCTTTGATGAATTCCATAGACACATTGCCAGTGCAGATTAGTTGCAGAAGCCAGCATCTAGGTGGGTCAACTGTTGGTGCCCAACATTAACTAGTATCATCTGTTGACATCAGGAATTCTAGTACACCTGTACTTTGCTGATTCATGATTCCCATCTGAATTTATCAGAAGAACCCTCAGCAGACCATGTGCAGAAGTATGCTGTCTGCTGATGTAAAAGTATAACCATGATGATAGTGGTTGTTCACTATCATCATGAATGACATACAGAATTGTCTGTGCTTTCCCCTCATCTGACAGCAGCATAATTTGTTCCCACCAGGGTTATCATGGAGATACCAGTACTAACTATGATGTTGAGACAGCTATAATTTCACTAGCGTATCTGCAGTTACACTGTAATCTTAAGGGATCAACATTACTTGGGTAGTCACCTGTTGGTGGAAACATCACAATATGGCACATAGCTGCATGTTACAGAAATTTAGAGTCAGATTTCTCACTTTTAGAAAAAGGTTTAAATAAGCAAAGTATAGGAGCTGGAAGAGGCCTGATAGTCCTTGTTCATAGCAGGAGACTGAGGTGCCACTTTGTGGTTATTTTATGGCACTTCAGATAAAGAGACACAGAGATAATCCTGCCCATGGCACTTGATCATAGCAGTGACAGCAGCCCACCTTGGTTCCCAGGCTGTCCTAGACACTGCTCCTCAGTAAAATGGCAGCTTCTTAGAGGAAAGAGTGGCTATGCATACTTCACCACTGCCTTGGACCATGTACTAGTGACAAAAATGAAAGAAGTCCTAAAAATTAAGTTGGGCAGGGTACAGGGAAAGAAAGTAGAGAGGAGGTAGCAGGAGGAGAAGGGAAACATTTATAAACCAGGCACAGAGAGCAATATATAAACATCTTAGCAGCCATGGCTGAGATGACTCAAGGAAGACAGTAAAGT
Source organism: Thryonomys swinderianus (assembly GCA_004025085.1). Classification (NCBI taxonomy): domain Eukaryota; kingdom Metazoa; phylum Chordata; class Mammalia; order Rodentia; family Thryonomyidae; genus Thryonomys; species Thryonomys swinderianus. Next base: position 12,995 of record PVIC010037953.1, on the reverse strand, counting down.
GCCAGAACATTGAATCATAATGCAAATAACAAGACAAAAATCTCTAAGTCTAAACAAAATCTCTATAGCATGAGAACTAGCAGAAGAAATCAACAAATGGGATCTCATCTTATTAAAAAGCTTCTGCACAGCAAAAGAAACCACCAGCAGAGCAAAAAGGCAACCAACAATAAGGGGAAAATCTCTGAGTCTAAATAAATATAAATGTGTAAATAAGTTGGAATAAAGAGAACTCTCTTACAGAAAAACCCCCAAATTAATGATGTAGAAAGGTTAGGGAGATAAGAAACCATCCTTGGAACACCATAGAAATCACTGACAACCCTGACATGTGTTTAGGTAGCAACAGGATTTAACACAGACCCAAAGTAATTTAAATAAATAAGTAAAACATATAAATAAGATTTTGTTAAAAACGTGGAGTTTGTTAAACAATTTTCTCAGACACTTGAACTATAAAATAATATAACATTTTCCCTGTACTATACCTTCACTGCCAAGGGTTGCACCTCTCTCAGCACCCCCAGAAATCCCAAGATTGGCTCTGCCCCCTCTGAGACCCTGTGCCCAGCAGGCCTTAAGAGGGGCCAGCCAAAGCAGTGCATATGAACCTGCACTCACAGGAAGTCTCATCAACACCACCCAATTGTTTACTGCAAGAATGCTGAAAATGATGGGTAGACACAGTTATCTGGCTGTTTAATTCAAGGCCCACTGCAAAATGGAGGCGTGGAATGCTTGTTCTAAAATCAGAGAAAAATATGCCACTTAAAGCATTGAAAAATAAAACTAATTCCTTTCTTCTATAATCTTCTCTCAACTGGTCATGCATTCTTAGCTATGTGATGCCATTCTAAGCAAAGAAATTGAGAATTTTACATTATCAGTGTGAATTCTACTGTTCATGTTTACATCATGCAGTGTCATTTTAAATGCAAATGTAACTTTATTTAACTCATATTGGAAATTATCAGAGCCACACAATTCATATTTCATGGCTTTTATATGCTCATGTATTTTAGTCCTGAGCAGAACAATAGGAATGCTGTGCAGACTTAAATCAGCTGTTTGGTTTCACTCACCAGTGGGTGCTTCACTGACTGTTCCTTCCTGCTGTGTGAGGAAGGATTGAAAGGAAAGGGGCCTTTGAGTTGTTTTCTCTTTTCTGTCATTTTCATCCTAGGAAAAGTAACATGGGGAAGGCACAAAGGAAGGGAGGGTGAATGCATGGTTGTTGTGTTTCCTAGATGTTGTCATCTTAATTGGGTACTGGAAGCAAGCTCTGGCTCAGAGGAGCTGGCTTCATGGGGCTGTGCGCCTCCTGGTCCCTCAGTACACACACTGCACTTCTCTTGTACTTGCTTTGAGTCTTTTGGGTACTACCTGCATGGTCACCAGAATTCTGCTTTCCTGACATTTTAAGCACTGTATGCAGCACAGCTCCTAGAGCTAGTGGCCCAAATGAGTATTGCACATATCTCCTCTGGTCCCACCCATGCTCCATTCCATAGGGCTTCACATTGCAAAACACCAACTCAGAAATGAAGACTAGGAATTTTAGATACAACAACAGCATTCAAGGGGTCTGTGTGGCCACATAGGTTGCCTGCCTGTGAAACTGATCACTATAATCGTGCAGTGGAAGAAAAATGGCAAAGTCAAAGTTGATTATTTCTAGCAGACAAATTATCCATAAACCTCACCTTCATAATGCTAATACTTTAAAAAAAGACCAGCGCTGCTTTGATCTCAAGATGACTGACAGCTTATTAATTTTCTTCATTATATAAAAACTTGCTTGAAGCAATATCTAAAAGGAGACAAAATCAACACCAAAAATTTAAATATATCCCATTTCCATTATTTTCTTCTTCCATTGTGTAACTGTAGGATCAGTGACTGGAATAGTGAGATGATAGAGCTTATCCTAAAAATAAAGTGGGTTTACAGCATTTTTGTGTTCCTAGGCTAGATTTAAATCTTTCCTGGACTCAGATTTATACTGAATTACTGAAAATAATGCAGTCTCTTTGAAGAAAAACACAAACATGTATGACTCCAAATGACTAAAAAGCAACTTGTGTGTCTTCAGATAGTCCTTTTGGTCCTAAGAAAAACAAGAGTTTTTATAAAGCTAAATCATTTCTGTTAACAAAGAAGAAAAGTTCTCACATAATGACATTTAGTAGGAAGTGGGAAAATTCTCACTTCCTCCAGCCAAGTGACTTTGACAGAACATTAGGAAAGGAGAAAGCATGTCTATGGGGTGACATGTGGATTTTCTACAGCAGTTATCTGAGAATGATTCTGGTCAATTGTAGAAATTGCTTGTGAAAAGGAAATAAGCCTTTCCCAAAATGAAGCCACCATCCTGAAGCTTGGAACCCCCTCTTCCATGTTTGGTGAGCTGAAAGCTTTTCCTTTCTAACTAGGACAGTTTATTCCAGGGATCACTCAAAGTAACAATAGTGATTTGAAGTTTCCACTTGTCCAAATTCAAATGTTTTCTTAGTTTTCTGCTGAAACTGTCTTGCAAAAGAGTCAGTCAGGAATGTCTGCTGCTCTATTCCTGTTATCTCCCACTCTGGGACCTAGCCTTTGTGAACCCAAGGGTCACAGCTGAAATGTGTGCTGGGTCCCAGGAAGTCCTGGCCAAAACCCACATCACACGGAAACAAGAAGCACTCTGCATCCTTTGGGATATTTGCATTGTTGTTGGTCAGAGATGAAGTGAGACACTGTCAATTCCTGAAGTGCATCTGACTCCAAGGAGGGTCAGCTACATTGGCAGGTCCTTCCCCCACATGGACTCGGTCCAGCAGAGATCATGGACAGCTTCAGGCTAGCTGCATGCAGACAGGTCTCTCTGTTCTCCTTCCAGGGGAACATCTCCAATCCCAATTAAGCCACTTTGTCCTATAAAACTAGATTTCATTTTCTTGGACTTGGAAGATTTTTCCAAAGGGATTGCTGGCGTGTCCTTTTCAGAACAATCACACTTAGATTCTAGAGGGTCATTAACAAAAATGTGAATATTGTTATGAGTTCATTTCTCTAACACTTACTGAGTTTCCCCATACATAATGCATTAAGGGCACTGGGCAAGGATCATCTTCTTCTGTGGTCCCAGGGCAATGCAGTGGAAAAGAAGAAGGTGAGTGCTGGTGCAGATACCTCACAGGAACTTGGTACACTCAGAGATGACACCCTTGTCTGTACTGGGAGACAGGAATGATTTAGACACAAGAGCAGCCATGGGAGCAGGAAGAACAAGGGCTGGAAGGGGCAAGATCTGCTTGGGAATGGGCCTTTATAGAAATACTGGATTTAATTTTAAGGACTGCCTCAAAATTTAACATAGGCTTTGAAACAGGAGATAAGCATCTTATCATGACCAGGAAGGTGATTCTGCTGGTGGATGCATGGTGCAAGATCAAAGACATTGTAGAATTGAGAAAAGGATATGTGGGATTCCCAGGGTGTCTGGGGAGAGAAGGCAACTCTGAGCACATGGAATGTGGCAGAGGTTGGTTCTTGATGATGTGAGAAGGTAGGGTTTACTGGGAGCCTCAGGTGATGTGGGAGATCCCCTCAGAAGGGACTGTGAGACTCCTTCTGCCTTCCTCTCTGGTGTTGTGATCACTCATTCCCACATGTGCTCCTTCTGTGAAATGACCCACTGTGATGAGATGTGTCATGATGAGATAGACAAGATCTGCTGTAACAAGGTTCCCTATGATGAGCTCCACCATGAGCCAGTCTGCCAAGATGGGATCCACCATGATGTGATCTTCCAAGACAATCCTTGCCAGTGGCCAAGTTAATGAGGCTCTCCAATTCCAGACTTTGGACTTACAAAACCGAGTTAAATAAACCTCATTACTTCACAAAGCCAGTCTGCCTCACCTACACCATTATAGTAATGAAAAAGGAACTAATGCATGGCAGCCCCTGGTGCTGCCAGGATGGGTTGTGAACTTGTTGGGGGCTCATGGCTGGGAGGACAGGAGCTCACACTCTGAGATAGGATCCCCAAACTGGTAAAACATTATTCCTTGTGATGTCTATAGGGATGTAGTGTGGAGCAGATAGCATCTGAGTTCTCAGACTTTGTCAGCCAGATAGCCTTCTCCGGGCTTGGGGACCCAGACAATCTGCTGAGGGCCTGAGTCCAGCAAAATATGGTGACAAGTAGAGCTGAGCTGTGTCCTATCTGTGGTGTTTCTGGCCCTCTGGACTTCAGGCTTGGCCAGGTAGTTACATCATCACCTCTTTAACTCCCAGACCTCCATGCAGCCATGTGGGTCTCTTGTGTGTCCAGCTGACAGGGCAGATTGAATAATTTTTTTATTGAATTATTTAATGGTATATTTTATTTACAGCTCACAATCACACTCAACATTGGGGAATTTGTACCAGAATATGACACAAGTTAATTCCCATTTTTACTCATATTCCCTACCCACCCACAACCCCCACCCCTATATATATGTTATTTTTTTCTTTCCAAATCATATTTCTTATTTCCCCTCATTATTTTCCCTTACAACTTTCCCTTTGAATATTTCCCATTTCACAAGATCTATCATACATTCTAGAATTCGTTTACATCTACAGGACTTTATACCAGAGAAAAAAATATAGTATTTACATATCTGTGATCTATTTATTTCATATATAGTGTGCCCTCAAGGTGTATCCATTCACACATAAATGAATGAAAGTTGTCATTCTTTATGGCAGAGTAATACTCCATTACATATAAAAACCACATCTTCTTTACCCAGACTCCAGATGATGGGCATTAGGGTTGTTTCCAAGATTGGGCTATCAAAAACTGAGTTGCTATGAACATGGATGTACATATGTCTTCACAATATGATTCTTTTAATTCCTTAAGGTATATTCCAAGCAGGGGAATAGCAGGGTCAAATGGGACCTCTAATCCTAGTTTTCCAAGGAATCTCCACACAAATCACCACAATGGTTATACAAATCTGCAATACCACCAACAGTGGAGAATGTTCCCTGCAGCCTCACAAGCATTTGTTACTGGTTGATATGGCAATAGCAGCCATTCTTTGTGGAGTGAGATGAAATCTTAGTGTTGTTTTCATTTGCATCTTTCAAATGACCAGTGATGTTGAGCATTTCTTCATCTGCCTCTGAGAAGTGTCTGTTCATTTCAGAGGCCCATTTTTGAATTGGGTCTTTAAACTTGGGGGGACTGATTTGTTTAAGTTCTTTATATATTATAGATAGTAGCCCTTTGTGTGACAAACAGCTAATAAAGATTTTTTTCCCATGTTGTTGGTTGTCTTTTAGCTGTGCCAGTGGTTTTTTTTTTCTGCACAGAAGCTTCATAGTAGGATGAGATCCCATTTGTTGATTCTTTCTGCAGGTTCTCATGCTATAGAGGTTTTGTTCATACAGTCTTTCCCTAAGCCAATGTCTCCAAGAGTTTCACCTAACTTGCTTTACAGCACATTTATTGTTTCTGTTTTAATGTTTAAGTCTCTTATCCATAGCGATTTTACTTTATTACATGGTGAAAGAAATGGGTCTAGCTTTACTTTTTGGCAGGTTAAAGCCCAGCTTTTCCAACACCATTTGTTAAAGAGTCTATCTTTCCTCCATTGAGGATGTTTGACTCCTTTGTCAAAGATAAGGTGGCTTAGTGTATCTGGAGTTGTTTATGGATCTTCTAATTTATTTCACTGGTCCTCAGGCCTGTTACTTTGTGAGTACCATGCTGTTTTTGTCACTGTGGCCTTATAGTACAGTTTTATGTTGGGGATTGTAATACCCCCTCCCATGTCCGGGTTGCTTAGAATTGCTTTTGCTATTCTAGGTCTCTTGTGGTTCCAGGTGAAATTTTCTCTAGCTCTGTGAAGGATGGCATTGGGATTTCAATCAGAATTGCATTGAGTCTGTATAGTAATTGTGGGAGTATAACCATTTTGATGATGTTGGTTATCCCTACTCAGGAACAAGGGATGTCTTTCCATTTTCTGATATCCTGTTCTGTCTTCTTTGTCAGAGTGCTGTAGTTTTCAGAGTAGAGGTCTTCACATCCTTTGTTAGACTGATTCCTAGATATTTCACTTTTCTAGGTACTATTGTGAAAGGGAGTGATTCCCCAATTTCTCTTTCAGTGAGTCTGTTGTTTGTGTATTAAAAAGGCTGTTGATTTTTGAGCATTGACCTTGTATCCAACAAGACTACTAAATTTTGTAATTAAGTCTAGCACTCTTTTGGTTGAATTTTTAGGATCCTCTATATAGAGAATCATATCATTGGTGAATATGATAGTTTGACCTCTTCCTCACTTATCTTCATTCCTTTTATTTCTTTGTCTTGTCTAATTGCTGTAGCTAGTGTTTCCAGCACTATATTGAACAAAAGTGGTGACAGCAGACATTCTTGTCTTGCTCCTGATCTGAGTGTAAAAGGTTTCAGTTTTTGACCATTTAGTATGATGATGGCTGTTGTTTTCTCAAAAAGAGCCTATATTAGTTTGAGATAAAGTCCATCTCTTCTGATTCTCTGTATGGTTTAGATCATGAATGGGTATTGGATTTTGTCAAATTTTGCTTTTTCTGCATCTATTGAGAAGACCTTTTTTTTTTTTTTTTTTTTTTTTTTTTTGGCTTTTTGAGACAGGGTCTCACTTTTGTAGTTCAGGCTGGCCCTGAGCTCACTATGGTGCCCAGGCAAGCCGCCAAACTCAGCAATCCTCCTGTCTCTGCCTCCTGAGTGCTGGGATTACAGGCGTGAGCCACCACATCTGGCATTGTGGTATGCGGTGTTGATTGTTGGTGGGTGTGAGTCTCCACGCCCAGCATTATATGTGGTTACCAGCGATCGAACTCAGGACCTCGCACTTGCGAGGCAGGCGCCAGAACCACTCAGCTAATAACCCTCCAGCCCAACCATATGGTTTTTGTTCTTGAGTCCATTAATATAGTGTATTTAATTTATTGATTTATGTATGTTAAATCAGCCTTGCATCCCTGGGATAAATCCAACTTGATCAGGGTGTATGATTTTCTTGATAACTCTCTGTATTCTGTTTGCCAATATTTTATTAAGTATTTTTGCATCAATGTTGACTACAGAGATTGGCCTGTACTTTTCTTTTTTGGTTGGTCTTTCTCTGTTTTGGAATCAAGGTAATGGTTGCTTCAAAGAATGAATTTGGGAGTACTTCTTCCCTTTCAATCTCACTGAAGTGTTTGAGAAGTAGTGGCATTAACTCTTCTTTAAAAGTTTTGTAGAATTCAGCAGTGAAGCCATCAGGACAAGGGTTTTTCTTTCTTGGTAGGCTTTTTATTACATTTTCAATTTCACAGATTGATTTAGGGTTATTTAACATTTTAATATCCTCTTCATTCAGCTTTGGAAGTTCATATGTGTTTAGGCATCTATCCATTTCTTCTAGATTTTCCATCTTTTTGGAGTACAAATTTTCAAAATATGTGTTTATTGTCCTTTGGATTTCCACTGGATTTGTGGTGATTTCCCCCTTTTCATTACTAATAGCATGGATTTGAGCCTTTTGTTTCCTTAGTTTGATAAGATTGGCTAATGGTCTATCAATTTTATTTATCCTTTCAAAGAAACAACTCTTTCATGATTCTTTGTATCATTCTCTTTGTCTACATTGTATTAATTTCTGCTCTGATCCTTATCATTTCCTCTCTTGTATGAGCTTTGCATTTCACTTGCTTTTCTTTTTCTACTAGCTTGAGATTCAGCATTAGGTCATTTATTTGAGCTTGCTCTATTTTCTCAGTGTAGGCATTCACTGCTATGAATTTCCTTCATACAAATGCTTTCATTGTATCTCATAGATTCCTGTAAATTGTACTCAGATTATCATTTAATTGTAAAAACTGTTTAGTTTCTTTTCTGATTTCTTCTGTGACCCATTGGTTGGTCAGCAGAGTATTATTCAATTTCCATGTGCTTGTGACAGTCCTGAGAATTCTTTTGCTATTCAGCTCCAATTTCAGGGCATTATGGTCTGACAGTATACAGGGGATAACTTCAATTCTTTTGCACTCCCTTAAGCATGTTCTATGAACTAGTATGTGGTTTATTTTGGAGAATGATCCATGGGCAGCTGAAAAGAATGTATTTCTGATTTTGTCAGATGAAATACACTGTAAGTATCTATTATGTCCATTTGTTCAAAGGTTTGGTTCAGTTCCAAAGTTTCATGATTGATTTTTTTGTCCAGTTGACCTGTCTAGTTGTGACAGTGGGTATTGCAGTCCCCTACTATTATTGTACTAGTGCTTATCAGGGTTTTCATATCTGTTAATATTTGTTTCGTATAGTTGAGTGCATTGGAATTTGGTGCATAAATATTTATGAATGTCATTTCTTTCTCTTGGTTTGCCTGTACAAGGATATAGTGTCCTTCTTTGTCTCTCTTAATCAATTTTGGTTTGAAATCTATTTTGTCTGCAGATAGGATAGCCACTCCTGCTTTTTTGCAGTTTCCTGTCATATGGAGGTTTGTATTCCATCCTTTTACTTTCACTCTGTGGCTGTCTTTCTGACTTGGGTGTGTTTCTTGTAGGATCTGTTTCTTAATCCATTCTGCCATTCTGTGTATTTTAATTGTCCCATTGAAGCCATTAACATTACTTATTATGACTGTTATGACCTGATTTCTACCTGTCATGGTGTTATCCTATTCTTGGCTCTTTTGTTCTTAGCTTTTCTCCTTTCCATTCAGTTTCTTGTCTTGCTCAATGAATTCACTCTTCTAAGTCTCATGAATTTTTGACCTTCATTGTTTTTCTCCACAATATTCTTTAGAATGCTTTGCAGTGCAGGCTTTGTAATTGAGAAGTTCTTCAGGTGATCTATGCCATGAAAGTATCTTATTTCTCCATCGATTTTGAAAGATCGTTTTGCAGGATACAGCAATCTAGGTTAGAAGTTTTTTTTTCCTGCAGTGCTTGAAACATTTCCCTCCAGGTTCACCTTGTTTTGAGAATTTGCATTGAAAAGTCTGCTGTGATCCTGATGGGCTTGCCTCTGTAGGTGTTTTGTTTCTGGGTTTTTTTTGTTTGTTTGTTTGTTTGTTTTTGTTTTGTTTTTTTTCTTTTTTAATTTCCTTAGCTGCTTTTAGTATTTCATTCTTTTGTTGGATATCTGTAACCTTGATAATTATATGCCTGGGTGTAGATTTTTTTAATATCATGGGCTTTTGGAGTCCTATATGCCTCATATATGTGTATGTCCAATTCTTTTCCTTTTCCTGTGAGGTTTTTCTGCCATTATATCTGTAAATAGTTTTTTTGATGTCTTTTCCCCTGTCTCCTTCTTCACTGACTCCAGTCAGCCTTATGTTATTCTTCTTTGAGTACTCTAGGAATCATTGGATGGATTTCTCATGGTCCCTTGCCATTTCCCTTAAGGTATTCCTTTCTTGTTCATTGGCTGTAAGCCTGTCTTCTAGATCTGAAATTCTGTTTTCAGCTTCATTCATCGTACTTCATAAACTTTCATTATCGTTTTTGATCACCTGGACCTCTGCTTGAAGCTCTTTATCATGTTCCATTGCTTTTGTCATCTGAGCTTCTATGATGTTCCTGATCTCATCCTTAATTTAGTCCTTCACTGTGTACAGCATCTGTGTTTTCATCTCAGAGATCAGTTCTGATTTCCATTTTAGTAGATCTGTTTGTGTTACCAGTTCAGAGAGTCCTGGAGATTGAGCTTCGTTTTGCTCCATTTCCTTTTTCCCTGAATTCCTCTGTGTTGGTGTGGTGGTGATCTTTGTGTCTGGGTTCTTGAATTTTTTCTCATTTCTGTTGTGCTAGCGAATGCTGTAAATTACTGCACAAACTAAGTAGTGCTTACCCAGACTCATGCAAACAGGAATGGAGCTTCATGATGCTTCTGGCGTGAGTCCAATGGCAGGTAGGCCAGACTTGGCTGGGTAGAAGGATGCCCCATGGGGCAGCTAGCCTGGGACCAGTAGAATGCAGGCTGCTTGCAGGTGGTGGAAGTCACTGCGAAGCCTCCACTGCACTTACCCAGACTCCCCCAGGGGGAGTGGATCTCCCAGGGGGCATCTGGCCTGGTTCTGGTTGCATGTGGCTGCTTGCAGGTGGAAGTTATTGTGTGGCCTCTGTGGCATTTACCCAGACTCACACAGGATGCATCGAGCCTGGGTAGGGTCCCAGGCCAGCTGCTTACAGACAGTGGAAGTCACTGCACAGCCTCTGCTGTGCTTACCCAGACTCACCCAGGGGGAGTGGAGCTCCCACAGAGCGTCTAGCCTTGGTCTAGTGTTGGGCGGCTGCTTGCAGGAGGCAGAAGTCACTGTGCAGCCTCTGTGGTGCTTACCCAGACCCACCCAGGGTAGATAGAGGTCCCTGGGTCTGTTGGTCTTGGTCTGGTGGTGGGTCAGCTGCTTCCAGGAGGTGGAAGTCACTGCATGGCATCTGTGGCACTTATGCACTCTCACCAGGGTGGATGGAGGTCCTTGGGGTGGCTGGCCTGGGCCTGGTTGTGGGCAGGCTGCTTGCAGGAGGTGGAAGTCACTGCATGGCCTCTCTGGGGTTTACCCAGACCCACCCAGGGGGTGCTTAGTCTGGGCTGGGAGGCAGGGCAGCTGCTTGCAAGTTGTGTAAGTCATTGTACAGCCTCCATTGTGCTTACCCAGACTCACCCAGGGGTAGTGGAGCTCCTAGGGGACATCTGGCCTGGTTGTGGTGGCAGGCCAACTACTTGCAGGAGGCGGAAGTCACTGTATGGCCTCTGTGGCATTTACGCACTCCCGCCAGGGTAGATGGAGGTCCTGGGGTGGTTGGCCTAGATTATATAATTCTAAGCCACCACAGTTCTATAAACCACTTTCCCATAATAAATGTCTATGGGTTCTGTTTCTCTAGAGACCCCTGACTGATACTGTGCTGTGGTTTTGGACAAGGAATTGGGGAATGACATCCGAGGCTCACATATTTCCAAGGTAGGACCCACTGCACTTTCAGAGGACCTGATTACCATATGTTGGGGTTTCTACCTCAAAAACAGATTGAAGAAGCTTCCTGTTGTCTTCAGTGGCTCCTGAGAACACTGGCCAGGTTGGAGTGAATTACAGAGCAATGTGCTCAAGAAATACAATCCTGGCTGCCTGGGCCCCCATGTCCCTGATAGGTTGACATAAATACTGCAGTAGTGCTGCCACAGGGGGCTTCACAACTCCTAGGGCTTCTGATGTGAGGGCCACATGGGACACAATGTGGCAAACAAGCCTGTTCAGACACCCCTGCTAAGCAGTGTGTTGTGGAAACTTGGTGAGGTGTAGAATCCTCTCATCCATAAATGACTAGATGTCACAGTGGTCTCAGAACCTTGTCTTCAGAATAACATAGACAGGGCATGTAGTTGACAGTCATAGCAGGGTGGCCTCCTTGTCTGTCCGTGGGAAGCCAGAGCAGGAGAGCAGGGCAGGGCCCACCACAAGACAGCCCTCAACACGTGCAGACTGAGCCCACATGGTCTTAATTTTCATGCCCCTCACACCACTCTCCTGCTTCCCCACACTGGGCCCTGGGCCCTGAACACACAGAGATGCATACACAGATGCACAGCATCCTGGGCTAAAAGAAACCACGGCATTTTTTTAATTGAATTCTTTATTGGTACAATTTATATACATCTCAAAATCACGTATAACATTGGGGAATTTGTACCACTATATGACACAAGTTAATTCTCATTTTTACCTGTATCCCTACCCACCCACACCTCCTCACCCCAGTTATACATGCTCTTTTATTTTCTTTCTGTATCATATTTATTCCTTCCCCTCATCACATTCCAACACCAAGTTTCCTATAGAAATTTTCCACTCTATAAAAGCTGTCATATTTTCTGGAGCTCATTTGCATCTACAGGTGTTCATGCCAAAGAGAAGATCTAGAAATTGTCTATCTGTGATCTATTGATTTCACTTATTAATACATCCTCCAGGTGTCTCCATTTGCACCTAAATGGATCGATCTTGTCATTCTTTATGGCAGACTAACACTCCATTTTATTTTTCAAAACCATATCTTCTTTATCCACTCTCCAGTTGATGGACATTTGGGTTGTTTCCAAGACTGAGCTATCACAAACTGAGCTGCTATGAACAATAGTGTACATCTGTCTTTCCAATGTGAGTTTTTAAATTCTTTTGGGTATATTCCCAGCAGGGGCATAGCTGGGTCAAATGGGACCCCTAGTCCTAGTTTTCTGAGAGATCTCCACACAGATCTCCACAATGGTTGCACAAGGCTGCAATCCCACCAACAGTGGAGAAGCGTTCCTTTCTCCCCAAATCCATGCCAGCATTTATTGTTGGTTGATTTTGTGATCGCGGCCATTCTTTGTGGAGTGAGATGGAATCTCAGTGTTGTTTTCATTTGCATTTCTTGAATGACCAGTGATGTTGAACATTTCTTCATATGCTTCTTGGCAGCTTTGACTTCTGCCTCTGAGAAGTGTCTGTTCATTTCAGATGCCCGTTTTTGAATTGGGTCTTTAAACTTGGGGAGGCCGATCTGTTTGAGTTCTTTATGTATTGTAGATCATAGCCCTTTGTCTGATACACAGCTAGTAAAGATTTTTTCCCATGTTGTTGGTTGTCTTCTAGCAGTGCCAGCGACTTCTGTGGCTGGGCAGAAGCTTTTCAGTAGAATGAGATCTCATTTGTTGATTCTTTCTGCTAGTTCTTGTGCTATAGAGGTTTTATTCATAAAGTCTCTGACTAAGCCAATGTCTCCAGGAGTTTTACCTAGCCTGTTTTCCAGCAGGCTTATTGTTTCTGTTTTAATGTTTAAGTCTTGTATCCACTGTGAGTTTAGTTTTGTGCATGGTGAAAGAGATAGGTCTAGCTTTAGCTTTTGGCAGGCTAAAGCCCAGTTTTTCCAGCAACATTTGTTAAAGAGGCTGTCTTTCTTCCATTGGGGATGTTTGGCTCCTTT
>PVIC010037952.1:0-17809 GCA_004025085.1 Thryonomys swinderianus | reverse complement strand
GAGGTGATATGAGCTCAAAGTGGGGTCTTCCAGTAAGATTCAAAAAAGTGGACAAACTACAAACAACCAAAGGATAAAATGAGGGCTACCGATAAGATTCAAAAGAAGTGGGCAAACTATAGTCAACCAATGGGATTACAACAAGTATAGTTGCTTAAGCAATACTGATCAAATGGGGTCCAATGAGGAGTCAAATCATATAGTAAGCATTTGGGTTTTTGGTAGTCTTTGGGGAGATGTGTGTCTTCCCTCTGAGATATTTTGAAATCACTGCTTTGCTGGGAGGGGCGGATCAAAAATCTTGACCCTCTACCCCAAGAGGAGATTGAGGCCTATCAGTCACTGTTTTCTGGGAGGGGCAGTTATCTCCTTTGATCCATCCCTTGGATCTTTAGGGAAAACCCTTTGATCTTGTGAGTTTCTCAAGGGCCTGTCCTATCTGTCTGCCTACCACATGTCTAACTAGCTTTCCAACCTATAATACTACTACTGATAGATTGTGAAGATTAAACAACTGCCCAAGAAACAGTGATATATTTGAGGGGCAGAGTGCAGTCTCTGTGCTCTTCTCTTAAAAGGCACTGCATTCCTAGCTGCTCTCCATCCGAGTAGCGGGTGAGTTCGAGTGTGAGTGACACTGATATCCAAGCTGGAATCCAGAGTAGCTTCTGTCTACCAGTTTTCCACTCCTTTCAGGTCACTCTTCCTTTTAAACATCATTTTTCTTTTTGCTCAGTAACAGACAGAGTCAGTAGACCTAGAACAAAGCATTTCTTTGATGGAGCTTTTTTCATAGTTCTTTAAATCCCTTAATTCATTTTTACTTGCCCTAACTACATCCCCGTAATATAATAAAGAAGAAATCTTTCTGGAGATACTTGCCAAATGATCCTCCAACTTGATTAACAGTAAAGATTGCTTCTCAGTGTGCCTGGCATTTATTGGACAGCTATATATCTATATATCCAGGTGAGGACCTGGTCTTAGCACATGATGTGACAATACAAGCAACCAAAAAAATGCAGTACATTTGAGATATTCTTTCTTGTTTTTAGCAAGTATGTTCCATTACAATGAAGGGAGATTCTCTTACGCTAAACTCTTGGTTATATTCTTGTAATAGGATTTTGTCATGAATTTTTCAATTTTATTTGTTTATTTGTTTGTTTGTTTTTGTTTAGACAGGGTTTTGATTTGTAGTTCAGACTGGCCCTGCCCTCACTATGTAGCCCAGGCAAGCCTCAAACTCAGCAATCCTCCTGCCTCTGACTCCCAAGTGCTTGGATAATAGGCATGAGCTACCACACCCATCATTGTGATGTGTGATATTAATTGCTGGTGGATGTGAGTCACCACACCTGGTATTGTTGTATGTGATTATCAGGGATAGAACTCAGGACCTTGTGCTTGCTAGACAGACACTGGAATCACTGAGCTAAGTCTCCAAACCCTCAATTTTAATTTTTTTTATCAGCACAGGTTTGTAGTACATAATGATTGCGCTCCTTGTAGAGAATAGGTACGTGCATAATACAGCTTAATTTTTTTCTGTTCCCCCTTTTCATTCCCCTCCTTCATGTCTTTCTCTCTCTTTGCAGTTTATTAGTATATATGTGTACTACATAATGTTTTTATTACTTGTGTGGAGCTGATATGTCTGCATAGCACATCTTAATTCCTCTTTTGCCCTTTTCTTTCTTGCTCTCCCACTCCACCGAGCCCATACTTTTGTCGTGTTCTATAATAACTTACAGGTCAGAACTTGACCCAGACCATAATTTTCTTATCTGTAAAATTATGTGAAACACAACGGTACATCTCACATTGTTATGTCTGTTTATCTTCTAGATATGGACAAAAATAAAAGATGTATTTTTAATAAAGACCATGCATCTTATCTTTGTTTTCACATGATTTTGTTATTATTTTTTTCATATGATCTTTTCTTTAACTTATTCATGGGTTTTTAAAAATAGTATGAGAAAATATCTTTAAAACCAAGCCACTTTGTCCATTCAGGAAACATACTTCTAAGTATTTTGTGTAGGTTACATTATTTCCAGTTTGTTGACTTTTTCAGCTTCCCCTTAGGAAGATCGTGTGTTTTATATAGGAATGTTTGTTTATTTGTAGAATCAAGATGTGTGTCATAATAAGTTGTCTCTGTCATTTTTATAATATGCAGAAATTCTTGCTTCAAATTGTTTCTATAGAATGCTACTTTCCATCCTCACACTCAGCAGTTGATTTCACTTACAAAAGGTGCAATTAAGTGCTGAGCCAGGGAAGTAAAACATATTGCGGGGACTAAAATTCTCTGAGGAATCTTCTTTTTCCAGGATATGAAAAATATACCACATATGGATGAGTAATTTACTCAATATGCCATAAGGGTTCTTACTATTTCAACCAAGTAAGGCCACAGAATTTGGGAAAGGCATCAACAGACTGATCTACATGGAAAAGAGATTTGATATGTTCACATTCATTAGCATGGGCACTTACGTGGAGGAATGTCAGAAAAAAAGATTTTAGTCATTTTAGAAATGTCATTTATCACTGCTGGTTACGTGGATTAAGATGTTCCAGATCATTTCATTGATTTCTCTTGCCTTGAATTCCTGCTGGGTTCACAGTAGTTGTCTTGAAGAAAGAGTGCTAAAGTCAAGTAGCAAAAACTTGAGGGGAATCTGAGGTTTCAAACATATAGCTGCTTCTTTGTCTGCCTTTCCTGTTCATTTTTTTTTTATCCCTCTTACGGGAGGTTGTGGCTGAGCAGATGTTTTAGCAGACATTTCACCCCATCACACGCGCATACACACTCTCACGCAGGTGTGCATGCACAGCCAAAATCTAAACCTCTCAGTTTTATTAATGTTTGTCATCTTGCTATGACCTCATTACTCTCCACTGCTGGTTAAATCAAGGACAACTTGAGTCAAGGACACCACGTTCCTTGAAGTAAACACTAACATTATCTCTTTAATCTGTTCTGCTCATCGATGTTGGTTTATGCTTTGTGAAACTCTCATTGCTTACACCATTTTAAGTTCACCAGAAAAACAACAATTGCTTCCTCATTTCTTCTGTACTAGGTTTGGATTTTCAAATTAGCACATATATATATATATATAATGCATGTATATATTATGTATACACACATATGTGTGTATATGTATATACATATATTTATATATAATATATATATATGTTATTCTTTTACAATTTCCTGACCTTGTTTACCTTTTATTTGTATCAGATTTAGAGACCAAGGATCCTACAGTGATGACAGTCAAATGCTTGGAAGTTTTTCCTCTAGTGTAAGTGGCTACTGGCTGCATAGACCCTGAAGGAACTGGCAGTCCAGGTCCCACAGCAGTTACAAAGACTGGAACTTCTCTGAAGAAAAAGGGGAAGATTTCTTTCTTTTTCTTTTTCTTTAGCTCAGTGGGACTTCCAAATATAAAACAGTTCATTTGATTACCTGTGCTCTTTGCCTTGTGAAGTTAGAGAATAAAAGTCATAAACTAAAGAAAACATTTAGGAAAGTTTTTATTAGAAATGATAATAGGAAAAAGCTCTTAGTAGAGACCCAGCAAAAGAAGACAGAGGTCCAGCATTCCCCCCCCCCCTCGGCCCCATATATTTAGGCAGAATGTAGTGCCATGTTTTAAACAAGGGACCTTGTGGGTTTAAAAAAAACCTAGTTTATAACTTTTTTACAGGAAACTACATTGCAAGAAACTGGTAAGGAGGGCATGTTAACTGGGTTCAGACTGGTTCCAAGGGCTCACTGGTTGGGGAGAGCCCTTATTCCTCCATTTTTCTCCTCACTTTTTGTCTTCTGTTCTGTATTTTCTTTTATTTCTAAGCTAAACCTAGCTTAGGGTTTAGCTGTTTAAATTAACTCTTAGACCCGATGAGCTCTTTTGCCTGTCGTTAGGCTGCTGTGAATGCCTACTTCCAGCAACCGAGCTAAGCTACTGCAATTCTAGTCTACAAGATTATTGGTTGGTGCTATTGACATCTAGAGTAGGTCTTTCCCCCTCACTTTTCTATCTATATGTCAGTCAACCACACAGACATCCAGAGCTTTGTTAATTTGCTGGGGAATTTTGAGTCAGTCAAGTTGTTGTACCAAAATTAACCATAGCGCCAGTAAATAAAATGCACAGGAGAATGAAGGATGCCTTAAAGTTCTCCATCACCCCCAAATCTAGCAGATTCTAAAGAAAAATATGATCTGATTATACTAAACTAAGTGCATTATTTACCTGCCAAACATATAATGAAATAATATTCATTGATGTGAATATTTTAACAGGGCTTAGTAGCTCACTGTCCATCGGTATGATGACTCACTTGTTTCTGCATTGATGTAATATACAAAGGGCCTAGAAAAGTGAATACTTTGAAAATATTTAAGTTATATGAATTTTGTCTTGTAAATCTAAAACAAAAAATCTGTTTATGCAGTTTAAATGAAAACTCCAGCTTGATCTTGTTTGATATTTTATAAAAATAATAAATAGAATGCCTGACATGGTGGCTCACACCTCTAATCCCAGCACTCAGGAGGCAGAGGCAGGAGGATTATTGAGTTTAAAGCTTGCCTGGGCTACATAATGAGCTCATGGCCAGCCTGAACTATAAATCAAGGCCCTGTCTCAAAATAAAGAAAAGAAAAGGAGTACTAATCTGCCATAAAGAATGACAAGATTGATTCATTTAGGTGCAAATGGATGCACCTGGAGGACACACTAAGGAGTGAAATCAATAGAGCACAGATAGGTAAATACCAGATCTTCTCGTTGATATGAGCACCAGTAGATGCAAATGAACTCTAGTAGTATGACAATCTTTTCAGAATGGGAAATTTCCAAAGGAAATTTGATGTGGGGATGTAATGAGGGGAAGGAATAAATATGATTCTGAAAGAAAATAAAAGAGCATGGATATAGGGGCTGGGGAGGTGTGGGTGGGGATATGGGTAAAAATGAGAATTGACTGTGTTATATATTGGTACAAATTCCCTAATGTTATCTGTGAGTGCGAGATGTATGCAAAGTGTACCAATAAAGAATGCAATTAAAAAATAAAGAAAAGAAAAGAAAGGAAAAGAAAAATAAACAGAATTAGTGTTAATATATTAATAAAATGAATTACACATAATTATAATTATTATAAATTAATACTTTTAACCATAAGATAAATATAGTAAAATGTATTTATCCAAATATACACCTTGACTATAGCCAGATTATTTTACTTTATTATGGTCTACTATATTATTATTCATTTTTACTACTTATAAGAATTAGGTTGACTCAGCAGATATCTCTCTAATACACTATGAATTATTAGTATTGGGTCATTTTACTAAAGTTAAATGTAAAAATGGTCCACAGCTTTGTTTATACTTTCCTGAAATGCAATTTACAACCTTCATTCTGGCTCAATAATTAGGCTTCTTCTTTATCATGATTACTTCTTGAAGTATTAACTCATCTCTTTCAATCATGATTTTACTTTAAAAAAAAATTTAAAACTGACCAAAAATATACCTTCAATACTTGAGAAAACAGGTGTTCACTGAGATCTCAGAGTGCTCTCCAGAGGTCTGCGATAATAGATAAGGCGCATGGAATGCTTTTCTTCTTCCCTTCCCCTCTGCTAGAGTTCAGGGCTTCCAAAAGACATGGTCAGCCTTAAATTTGCTGAAGAAGGGGGTGTATAGGCAATATGAAATGAAACAATGTATATTTAAAACTATTTACCATGTTGCACTTAAGTCAGTTTCAGAGTAAATTGGACTGGTGCTGCCTAGTAACTGTCCAGAAAGAATTGGTGAATTTTTGCATTCTGAAATTTGTAAGGCAGCTGTTCTGGAAACAAATGCATTCTAGATTTATTTAGGATGGAGAGACTTCATCAGAAGTTTGGTGCCCCTCAGAGCTGTGGGACCGAGGTTGAGAAATAGATGTTCCAGGGTTGCATGGCCTCTGGAAGACGATTCTGGCTCTCTGGCTCTTAGCAGACAATCATTATCTTATGTCTTTCTACCACTGCCCCTCCCCAAAGACATCGCTGTTACAGTAGCATGAATAATACATTATAAAATATTCCCTAACTTCTTAGTTCTTTTGAGGAATCAAGTTCATGTAACTAACTGTGAAAAAAGCAGTTTATACAGACCTACTCATTCAATTTTGGCTTGAATTTAAAATATTTGAAAAGATCTTAGAATCAGTAGTTGTGTCAACAGTTTATGTTAAAAACAAAATACATTTTTGAGATACTGGTTTTTTTGTTTGTTCTTTTTTTTTTTTTTGGAATGTGCATTTTGTACATGTATAGCTTGATTTTGCAGTATCAGGATACTTTTCCCTATAAGGACGACACACCAAATTCAACTTCCTAATCCCTCAGTTCGCAGACAAAACATGGAAATTCCTGTTCTTCCCCTGCCATATATTCCAGATGCATCTGGAATTCCATTAATCGTATCTTTTTTCCAAAGCCTTTCTCTGAGCTCTCCTCCGGCCCACCCCAAGCTCACATGCAAGCTTGGAGTCCTGCTGACAGCCTCCATCGTCCCGTGATGGATCCATTGTTTCCTGAAGTCCATGCCCCCCTCCCATTTTTTCTTTTATCTTCTCTTTGGAGGAAACACCTCCTCCAGTCACTTCCTGAGAAAAGCTGCATGGATAGTAAAATCTTTAAAACCATGCATGCCTGAGAATGTCATTAGTTCCCCCACACTTGATAACTAGGTTGGCTGGGTTTATAATTCTAGTGAAAAAGAATTTCTCTTCACAGTGTTTTAAGGTTTTTAACTGTCAGCCTATTTTAGCTTTCAATGATTTTTCTGTTCTTTATCTTCCAGTAAACTTGTTCAGTTTAACTACTAAAATTACTAAGAAGTAAAAAGCTACTTATTTAACAGTCACATAATATTCTTATCTCAAATAGTCTGCATATATATATATGTGTGTGTGTGTGTGTGTGTGTGTGTGTGTATTTTCTGAACTCTCCTCACTGTAAGCTTTTATGATTTTGTCTTTATTTTTTGAGTCATAAAGTTTCAAAAATCATACATCATGTGTTGATCTTTTGTAAACTGTTATGTAGTAATATGAAAATTTACTTTCTCAACTTCCTAAAAACCTTGATTTATTTTTCTGAAGAAAAGTTTTTTGTTTTATTTTTCTGCTTTCTCTGAAATGCTTCTGATTCACATCTGGCCTTCTCAACTGACAGTCAGGTTTTCTTGTACTTGTTGTTCTCTTGTTACTAGGGGCCAAACTCAGGACCTTGTGCCAGCAAGCATCCCCACTGAGCTACTTCCCCAGCCCCGTTTCCTTTCAGCTTTTTCTCTTACTAGATTTTTCTCAATTGTTTCTATCCAGTTTTCCACTTCACTTATCGTACTTGTAATTTTCAACCTCACTTTTTCGTTCTTGAAGCTTACATTTGTGTAATTTCATCGCACTGTTATGTAATGAAAAATCATCTCATCTTTCTGAAGACAAGTCAGTTTTCATGTCAGTCTTTTCTCCTTATTAGTTTTATTTTCTCATAGTTACTTTACATTTTTAAACAATTTTGTTCGTTTTCAGTTTTTTTTAATCAGGTGTTTCTCATACACAAGTTAAGATCGACTTTTCTTTTCTCCTACTTAAGATTAGAGCAATAAAGCTAGTGGAAAATCATATGAACCTGAATGGCTCTTATTCTATAGCGGTTGTTAAAACACCTAGGTTAGTGTAACACCTACCTAGTATATCAGTTTTTGCTCCGTAGTAAGCAAAGCAAGCTCAAGATGAGAAGTTTAAAATATTAACCTTTTATACAGACATTCCTGCCGGAGCATGCCGGCAATCTGACAGCACCTGAGTCAGGGTCTGAGGATGAAGAAAACACAAGACAGACAAAGATAGGGTCGGAAGGACCTCTCAGTACGGAGCAGGTGCCACGTGTATTGATCAGGTTATATTTATACTGATTTAGAAGAGTAACGTGACATCAATAATGGTTACTATTATCTTATACATTTATCATTGGGTTGGTAGAAACAGAAACAGTCAAGAAATCAGTACACTTCTTAGAAATGAGAACAGAAACAAAATGGTAACTATAAACATGATGATCATATGTCTGGAATCAATTTCTCAAATTATCAAACTATAGTTTTTTTAAAATCTTCTTCCTAACTCTAACTTCCTTGTACCATTCTTCATTATTGCTTAACTCTTTTTAATTGAATTCTTTATTGGTACAATTTATATACATCTCACAATCACACATAACATTGGAGAATTTGTACCAATATATGACACAGTTAATTCTCATTTTACCCATATCCCTACCTCCCCACACCTCCCCACCCCCTATATACATGCTCTTTTATTTTCTTTCAGAATCATATTTCTTCCTTCCCCTCATTACGTTCCCACACCAAATTTTCTTTGGAAATTTCCCATTCAATTATTGCTTAACTTTTAATAGAATAAGACCAGAAGAACGAGTACATCCATCATAGAGTTAATTAATTCTGCTAACTCTATTGAACTCTGTCCTCACCTACATAGAAACTGGAAGGAAAACAGCATGTTCCTAACTTGAGAGACAATGGTCAGTGGGCCCAGTCAGGAGTAGGGGAATTTTCCCAGGGCCAGAGTGTGTTTTCTGGCTGTAACCCAGGGCAGCTCCTTGTTGGAGCAGCTCCTCTGGTCTATTCAGGGCGGCACCATAAAATGCAGACCCCAGACTCCGGAATTTTCTCAAAATCCCCCAGGCAGAAATGCCTGGTCTAACTACCCCATGCTGAGCTGCTTCCCACACATTCCTCCTTTAACAACTGGGTGGTGTTCTTGGAACTAGGACCTTAAATGGGTTGACCTCTGAAAGTACGAGTATGCATGACATGTGCATTATAAGAATCAGAACAGAGAAATGGTAAAAGGAAATTCCAGCTTGTTCATTTTACTTTGATTTGCATAATTCTTACCTGCAGTACTACAAGATAACATAAAATACAGTACCGTGCTGTATAGTACAATCAGCAGAAATTACAGAATAGTGTAAATAAGGTGTGTTGTACAAGAAAAAGACATTGAGGTTCTGTAAACAAGATTCTGAGAACTGTATAAAGAAAAAAGATTGGTTGTTAAGGCTGAACAGTGAATCATGTGCTTAAACGTGTTAAACAGGGCATTAAATGAAGAATATCTGCATCGATCACAATTCCGTAGCATCACTGGAGTCTAGTTATGTCTGGCTGATTTCTTCAGATTAATGAATGTTTCTGTGAACAGGGGCCACATTGGCTGCAGCTGAACAACCTGGCGTTTTACATGTGGTAGTCAACAGGCTGAGGCATCTCTATTCTTTTCTCCTCAAATTCCAGACACTACGATGAATTTATTTCCAAGATGCTCTTAGGATTCCAAGCGCAGTAAGAAAGCAACCCCTGATACACAAGCGATTTTTAAGCATCTGTTTTCCATCATGTCTGTGAGTTTTTTTTGTTTTGTTTTGCCAAAGGAAACCACATAGCAAAGCCTGATATGCTGGATGGAGAAATAGCGCCCCCACCACCGCCACGCCCGGCTCTGAATGGGCAGGTCGGCAGCGCCACACTGCAGGGTGGCTGTGAGGAGCAGGCTCTCCGACTATTTCTTATAATCTGCCCTGGGATGGTTCCCAACTGTTTTCTTGAAAATTTTGAAATGTCGTATTCTAGAATTCTTTTCTCTTAAAAATTTTTAGCAAGAATAAAATTTTCAAGGGAAGTTAAATCTGAATGTTGCTATTGCAGTTGGGTGAAAAGGGTTAACAGAGCATCGCCAGTTTTCCCTGAAAGTCCCTGCGTTCATCTTGGTGTCCATTTTCGCCATTGCCTGCTGACCTCAAGTGAACAGACTCTTGGACTGACATTCCCAGAGGTAAGCTTCCGGTCTCGTTAGTGTGCTGGAGAGGGAATCATCTGGCTGCGTAGACAGTAGACAAACCCTTAACATAAAAGGAAATACATCACAGTATTTCCAGTGAGCAACCAAGGGCTTCTTATGCAAAGCTTATTTGCTGCTATTCAGAAATATTCAGTGGGCAAATTTTTCCATGATGTGTGATTTTCATACACTGTCTATCTAATTCATCAGACATTAAAATAAATACAGGTTAAGTCCAATCCATTCCATAGAAATCTTACCAGTCACCTTAAGTACACTATGTCATTGAGCTGGGAACTCTTCCGATGAATTTCCATTTTCTACCACCTACAGGCAGACTTTTTAGAAACACCCAATGCCAGCTATCCTCGCACCATGCAAGTTTCTGCAAGACTTTTCCCAGTGTTACTTTTAGATTTGTTTCTCTCTGACCTGACAAGGCAGTTATTTCTTGCCTGTCTGCTTTATAAATTTTAACAATGTTTCTATCACTTTCTGTACTGTTCTTATGTTTTAAAATTATATCATAATTTTTAGCGGAGAAACAGAGGAAGTAGACAACACGTTCCTCATTTCCTTTTTGATTTTACAAACAAATGCTTCAATAATACAATTACATAGAAGCTGGCATCAGAAAATCTTGGTTTTTGTATATACAACCAATCTAAAATGAATTGTGGCTTTTAGAAATGGCAACAAAATAGAGTTCATGAATATTATTTCTACTTATAAGATTGTTCATTAGGCTACAGTGTCAGTTCTTCCATACAGGAGTTAGGGAACAGACTGACCATACATAGTTGCTACCTCCAACAAATGACAGGCATATTGGGCTATTGCTTGAGGAAAATAACAGGCATGCTATTTTAAATATCTTTAAAGTTTCATAATTCTTAAAATTAGAAACTTGAAAACTATATACTAAATAATGTATAGAATTTAAATATAACAAAAAATCTAAAGCTTATTTAGGCAAGATGAGTTAATTTAAAAAAGAAAGAAATATCTCAAAATCTTAATGAAAAAACTCTGATACAGTTTAATGTATTACAATGATTATGCATAGTGCTCGCTTCAGCAGCACATATACTAAAATGAGTATGCATATACATGATATTATAATTAATTCCAATTATACAAATATATATATTTTTGAGACAGGGTCTTGCTTTTGTAGTTCAGGCTAACTCTGAGCTCACTATGTAGCCCAGGCAAGCCTCGAACTCAGCAATCCTCCTGTCCCTGCCTCCTGAGTGTTGGGATTACAGGCGTGAGCCACCATGCCCGGCACTATACAAATACATTTTAATTTTTTCATCTCAATTAACTTTGGATGCCTCATTAAAGTATGATATACTGTGTATTTTAGACAAGAGATATTTATGTCTCACATCTCTGGAAGCCAGGGCACACAACATCAGTGTACCTACAGATTCAGTATCTGGGGCAATCTTCTTTCTGACTTGATTCTTATTGCAAATTCACATGGTAGAGAAAGAAAGCTCTTTCCTAGGTTGGTGGTGGAGGCCAGTGGTAGACCACATGTATAGCATGTGAAAGGCCCTGGGTTGGACCAGAAAGTCAAAACATCCTAAGCCTCTTCCTCATGGATAACTGGCCCTATCGCAGGAACTCCCTTCTTCTGACCTACTTGCCACCCTAGAGCCCAGTCTTCGATGTCTATCACTCGGAGGCTTTGCAGGCCCCATGGTCCCAGGGTGGTCATCTGCTGCCAAGCTTGGACAACCCCATTGTGCTCTTTGAAGTCTCTGGCCCTTGGGCAGTCACCAGCTGTTTGCAGAAAATGCTCCAAAGGCAGTAGAAAATGTTCATCCCCTGAACATGAGAGAAAAAATATTCGGTTAAAAAGAGATCCTATTTTCTCAGTATTATTCAGAGATGTATGTACCACGGAGCTACCTCTCATGCCGTGGGGACACCGGCAACGAGTCCATCTCAGGGGTGAAAACTAATGATGGAAACTTCATCCTGATGCACAGAAAGCCTGGTATCTTGTCCATGGCGAGAAGTGGACCAAACACAAATGCTTCCCTGTGTTTCATCCGCTCTGCTCAGACGGAGTGGCTGGATGGCAAACACCGCGTCTTCAGGAAAGTGAAAGAGTGTGAACGTGATGGAAGCTGAGTAGAGCTTCAGGTCCGGGGTCGGCCAGACCAGAGAGAAGACCGTGCTATAGCTGCGGACACCACTGGTGTGTTGCCTTGTGTGTGTCTAGTTGTCAGATGGTTCCTTCTATAGCTCGGGAGTCCACTCTCTCCCCCATTTGCTCACAAAATCCTGTGGCTTTTGTACTCTCCTTGCACTTCTTTGGATTCCACATTTCCTTGCTTCTCTCCAAGTCTAGAGTTAGGTTTATTGCGGAGTTTATGATTCCGATTAAAAATTAAATGACAAAAAAGGAACTCGTATCACACTAAAGGTTAGGACTTCAACGTATACATTTCAGAAGGAGACACAGTGGCTTCAGCAGCTATTTGCTCTCTTGTGGGACTGGGGATCAAACTCAGTTAAATTCCTGTCTCCTCGTTTATTTTATATCTTGAGATGGGCTTTCACCAAGTTGCTGAAGCAGGACTTGAACTTAAGATCTTTCTGTCTCAACCTATCCGAGTTCTGGGATTCCAAGTATCCTCCATTGTGCCCAATTCCACATGTGATAATTTTAAAGCAATTTATTTATGCAATATATCTATTTATGTAATACATCTAGAGTTATATTTCCACATATAATTTTATATATGAGTAATTTTAAGAGGGAAAACACATGGAGGAAATGTGCTATTTTCAAGAAATATCAAAATCATGTCAATGTTTATCAATACTTGCTGCTGTTCAGAATATATACTATTTTGCTTACTAAATCATAGGTAGAAATGCTTTTCAATATTATTCAGTAGAATCCTAGGATTTTTTTTTTTTTTTTTGAGACAGGGTCTCACTTTGTAGTTCAGGCTGGCTCTGAGCTCACTACGTAGCCCAGGCAAGCCTCAAACTCAGCAGTCCTCCTGTCTCTGCCTCCCGAGTGCTGGGATTCCAGGCGTGAGCCACCACGCCCGTCACTGTGGTATGTGGTATTGGTTGCTGGTGGGCATGAGTCTCCATACCCAGCGTTGTATGTGGTTACCAGGATCGAACTCAGGACCTTGCGCTTGCAAGGCAGGTGCCGGAACCACTGAAGTATCCCTCCGGCCCGAATCTTAGGAAGTTTTGTTCAAGCATATTTCTAATACTCTAGTTTTTGGACAATGTACAATTATTAAACATGACACTGGAAGTAGACAGCTTTTTTCCCCTTAATTCCACACATACATCAGAGAGGAAGATCAGAAAAGAGGAGTCACCTGAGCATGTTGATCTGTATTTTGCGCAATTTTTAAGACTCACTCCTTGGTTGCCCCAAAATAACATTCTTTGGAGCCAGTTAGTTTACTGTCTTCTCTTCAATGCATTTTAATTCAAAACACCTTTATCTGAGGAGTGTCTTACTCATTAGCAGAGACACATTAAGCTCAATTAAGTCCTTTCCATCTAGATCACAGTGAAGGCGAAATGAAACACACACAAGTCTCAGGAGCTGTTGACTTATTCACCCAGGACACTTGGACTTAGTTTTTTCCAGAGACACGTGCAGCCATGAACACATCTTCAAAGTCAATATGATAACTGCATATTTAGTGGTCCACAGAGAAGGCATGGTATAAAATTTTTGAAAGGAAGTTCAAAGATTAAGCAGTAGCATTAAGATTTAATTGAATAAGACACTGTTTAAAGTGAAACAAAATCTTTATAAAATCTGAACAAATTAGAGAGAATACCAGGAAAGTATTATAAATGTTTACTTGTAAAAGATCTAAATTTAATATGCATTGAGATGAGAGGAAATAATCTTAAGCAGCATAAGACCAACTAGGTCCATTAAAAGAACAAACTTCTTGAAATAATAGTGTTTATTTGGTAATAGAATAAGGTTAGATTTCAGAATTGGAGTTTCTATTGTAGCTTTTATTTTGGGCTAGCACCATGGCTTCTGCACTTCTCTGTGTCTCTGCCTGTTCCCTCCAACTCTGTCTGCGCCTGCATTCCCTGCTTCTGGTGTCTCATCATCTCCTGTGCCGCTGACTCTTGTAAACATTTGTGCTGCCGTAGTAACCACAATGCTGTTATGAGGAGCTCTGTGCTTATACCAGGCCCATTGCTTAATCAAGGGTTATCTCCTCATTCACATTCTTTTATATACAAAGTATCTTCTGACCAGTAAACTGGTTCTGGAAATAAGGACATTTATCTATTTGCACAATGGCATGTTATTCAGTTTACAACACAGAAGATAAATGATTTTACCAAGAGGTATTATTTTCAGTAACGTCTTTCATGTAGAAACATAGACCGTTTGGTTTGGGGGCAAAGAATTCTTATAAATACTTACTTAGCTGTTAGTTTGTACTGTGCAACAGTACAGTGAAGAACTGTGGTCAGGCAGCCCGTGAAATACTCACAGAGCAGTAGAAGGAGGTTGAATCAGTGACCAAGATGCTGAAGTTCAAACTGTGCCTTCACCACTACTTGACTGTAAAAAGTCATTTCTTAGTTTATCTTTCTAAAATTAAGGTGACCTATTAGAGGTATAAAATACAAAAATGCCTTTTCTACTTAACTTTATGTAGAATATTTGTCCATGTTATGAAGATGTGTTATGTGTATAAAATCTCATAAACATATCTTAAATAACTTTTACTAATTATTTATATTTTAATATTTATTTCCATCAAAGTTTTAATCAGAGAATGGAATTTCAGTAGCTTAAATTCTTGATTCCTTCTTTTTTTAATGGCACCACAATCTAGAGGCTTATAGAGAGGAGAAATAGCCACAAATAACAGCAGGAATAAGTAAAAGGTGTCCTTTGCATTTGATGATGAGCTCTTTAATCAACTATATCTCTTCCATCTATCTAATTAGGAAATTGTAAATCAGAGTCTGCAATATGTCATCCATTTCACAAAAGAAAAACTGTATTACTGTTATATTGTTATTTTGCTGGTGCAAAATTAAATTCCAGAACATCTATGACATGAACGAAAATAATCTCAAGGTCTACATAACAAATGATTTATGAGAAAACACAGCATGCCATTTGGAGTGGATTCCAGAGAGTTTGTGAAAGTGATTTAGAGTTGTTATAGTGCCAATGCTGGTCATTCCCTATCACTTCAGGAACAGTGAAAAAAATAAGACATCAATGTAGATGAGATAAGAAGATTTACAGTTAGAGAGCTTAGTGAGTTTTCAAAAGCAAGGTATGATAAAAAGTCTTTAGGACGGAATCCTAAACTCAGTCAAAATTAGCCATCAATTTAAAATACCAGCTCTTAAATAAAAAAAAGATACCAATTTGAATATGAAATTTTCATCCAAGCTTAAACATATACCTATAAATGTTTTTGAAACATTATGTACAGTGATTAGCATTATATAGCACAGACA
Source organism: Thryonomys swinderianus (assembly GCA_004025085.1). Classification (NCBI taxonomy): domain Eukaryota; kingdom Metazoa; phylum Chordata; class Mammalia; order Rodentia; family Thryonomyidae; genus Thryonomys; species Thryonomys swinderianus. Next base: position 2,351 of record PVIC010037952.1, on the reverse strand, counting down.
AGTGTATTCAACTGTTATGCAGAAATATCATTCTAGTTGTGTTCTCTGAGAAGCAGATTGTGAGATGGAGTGTGTTATGTAAGATGTTTATTAGGAAGTGTTCTTACAGTCAGTATCTACGGAAGGGAGAAAAGCAAGACTATGTATTGATAACAGTCAAGATACAATGTAAGCCTGATACTAGTCCTTGAAGCTAAATGGCCAGCCAGACTTGACCCACCTTGGAAGGAATGGGCAAGTCTCTGCAGCTGCGTCCATCAGTCACTGATGGGCCCCCCCCCCCCAAGGGCTGTAGCTGACTGCATTGAGACAATCCTTTCAGGTCCTAGGCCTGGAGGCTGTCTGCCAGTAACATTTCTAACAGCTGGAACTCAACATTTTCACTGGGGGTAACTAGACTACAGATCTCCAACTTTACCATTTTAGTATACTATGAATTTAAATCAACAATTTGAAAAATACAAACTACCCTCACATGATCACAAGCTAATTCACTTCTACTCATTTAGCTTTCTCATGATGAAGAAGAGTCATTTCTACATGGGATTATTATAAATTAATAGATGAAAAATGCTTTGTACTTGCTGTGACAAAGTTCCTACTGCAGAAGAGTAAATGATCATAAAATACTAATATGACTCCCTGCATGCAGACAGCCTGAAATTTCCATTGCTGGTATCACTGTAATGACAGTTCTGTAGACTTAGGTTTTCTGCCTGTCAGAATATTAGAAAAAAAAAACCCAAACCAAAAAACAAAAGCATTTCACCTATGATTAATTTTAAGCAAAAAGAAAGAAAGAAAAGCCTGAAAACTGCATACTTACACACTAGCATCCTTGAAAAACTCACAATTTTTTACTGTGGTGTTAAAATGCCCCTTTAACATTAACGATTCAAAATTTCTTTTGTTTTAATATAGAGCTTCTGGAAGTTAAATACAGTCTTAAGAATGTAATTTTAAGATTTCAAATTATAAACCTAGAAAACTCGAACATGAAGTTAATCCAACTGATCTAGAAATACAAATTCAACATTAAATCCTTAAGTTCTAACGTGTAACAAATTTTATGTTTTTACCAAATCGTTTGGCAGAGGTAGGAGGGCTTTGTTTGGTTTCAAAATAACTATGAAAGTTAATGAATGTGATTTTCTCTTCCTTAAACTAATTTATATGTAATATTTGTTTTCTGATGAATTGACTTAAAGATTCATATTTCAGAGCTTCTTTGTCTGTAGGAAACTTGGCAAGCGCTTTGTACATTAAACATTCACGCTAGTTGAGCCAGCAGCATCTGCGCCAATTCCTTTTAGTTTTCTTTAAGTTTTCCTTGAAAAGAAGAAAAGGGAAGGAAAATTCTGGATGGGATAATCTTGAATGAGATGAGTTTGTGAATGATTTTTCTCCTCACTAAACTATTGAGACACCCAACAGCTTCTCTCTGGGTATAGATGATGAATCAGTATAACTTTGATGTGGACTCATGGAGGGAAATCAAGTTACAGTTTTTTAATGAATATCTTCACTGAGAAAAACAGCAGAGCTTCAGTACGTGAGAGAACCGCAAGACTGCTTGTACTTTTGCCTTTAGTGTAAAGTTTCTAGCTGGAGAAATCACAAGCTATAGAAAAAAAGTACTGACTTTCCAGTACTTTGATGTAAGTTCTACAGAAGCATAAATATATAAATTTGTTCTTTGCAAGCTAAGCAAGCTCAGTGGCCTCATAATTTTCAAACTGGCCAGATGAATAAAAGATTAAAATTATTGATGAGCCCCAGGGAATGTGAAATCAGGCTCTCCAAGGAAAGACCATCCATGGTGACATAAATTTAAATAAACATGAACATGTTCTGTCCCTCAAACTGAGACAGGAAATTAGGATGAGACAAAAGCTAACTGGGAAAGTAGGCATGGCCTGTTAATTTCAAGATCCTGGGCTCAGAAGCTAGAAAAGTTCCAAAAACTCTGGATGTGAATATCTCACAAGAGTTTGAGAACATTTTCAATAGAATGGCCTAGAGCTGAAATCAGCCTGAACCAAGAAATCCCACCATTGCCTTTCAGGCCCCAGATGTGGACATTCTTGCAGGTTTCCTTGAGATTCAGTTAGACAGACAGACAAGCCATGAAGAGTTTGTTGCTGTTATTTTCCACAGTAGCCTATGCTAATTTCTAGGATGCACTGTGTGCTTTTTAATCTTTGCTCTTTTTCTTTTTACTATGCCTACTATGCCCAAGCTCTGCTATGCCAAGTTTTGCCCTCATGCTTCACTTTCGTTCTTTCTTTCTTTCTTTCTTTCTTTCTTTCTTTCTTTCTTTCTTTCTTTCTTTCTTTCTTTCTTTCTTTCTT
>PVIC010037951.1:0-17720 GCA_004025085.1 Thryonomys swinderianus | reverse complement strand
TTTTTTTTTTTTTGAGACAGGGTCTCACTTTGTAGTTCAGGCTGGCTCTGAGCTCACTATGTAGCCCAAGCAAGCCTCAAACTCAGCAATCCTCCTGCCTCTGTCTCCTGAGTGCTGGGATTATAGGCGTGAGCCACCATACCCGGCACTGTGGTATGTGGTATTGATTGCTGGTGGGCTTGAGTCTCCACACCCAGCATTGTGTGTTGTTACCAAGGATCGAACTCAGGACCTTGCACTTGCGAGGCAGGCGCTGGAACCACTGAGCTAAATCTCCAGCCCAGAATTCACAATATTTTTACAGAAGTGTCACTGCAGTTTAAAATTTAATGGTCTGGGCTCTAATGTGTAACTGTCCTTAATTAAGAATCTGGGTTTTAGTATAGGAGTATGCCAGATTTTTTTTCACCAAGGCTCACGAACCTATTCTGATCATGTCTTTTATCAAGATGACCCAGACAGCTTCATGTGCTCCATGGTAGACTTTTCAGAAGTGACTATACTTATAATGATGAACATGAATTAAGGGTATGTGATGACTAAATTGTCATGACAGGTTTAGCGTAGTTTTCCTGTGGATAATGGGAAGGCCCACATAGGCATGTGTGGCATCAACAAACAGGCTCACAGCCCAATGGAATCAAAGCGAAAGGGAGGTTCAGTGCCGTGTGCCTCTTGTGTGTCATGCTATGGACTGTTCTCCAGCTTCCTCCCTGCTGCGCTCCCCGGCCTTGGAACCAGCTCCCTATGGACTGAAACCTCCATAAACTATAAGGCAAAATAAACCCCTCCTCCTTTAACTTGAGGATGTCGGGTATTCAGTCTATGCAGTTAGAAGAGTAACTAAGATACTATGAATATTACAAGAAATAATTCATGTAAAAGTGCTAGTACAGGTAGTGCACAGATTGGATGTTCAAAAATAAAGTTAGCCTACGAACTTAAATATTGCTTTATTCATAAAATAATGATGGAGATAATCATAATATATGAATAAAGTCATCATTACTAATAAGCATAACCATATCTTTTTATTTTTGTTGAAGAAATATAAGGAAATAGTTGATGTAGTCAATTTAGCTTCAAAATAAAAATGCAAGTGCTAATTATTCCTAGAAAAGAATCATTTGATTAGAAAAAATATTTGAACAAAAATAACAGCATCAGGTGTGGTGGCTCACGCCTGTCATCCCAGCACTTGGGAAGCAGAGGCAGGAGGGTTGCTGAGTTTGAGGCTTGCCTGGCCTACATAGTGAGCTGAGGGCCAGCCTGAACTACAAAGCAAGAGCCTGTCTCAAAAAAAAAAAAATAACAGCATCAGAGGATAAATATAGAAATCAAAAGGCTACACATAGTCGAAAGAATGCTCTCTATTATGATTCATTTGTTTTATGCTTCATGTCAAGAAGATACACCTGGATTTCAAAACTACATCTTATTTAGTTTGCAAAATGTCACAAAATGAAAAAAATATATGCTATACATCGTTGTAGTCTAACCAGACACTGAGCATAAATTTATCATTATAGGAATCACAAGGCAAATTTATTTAAAATAAAACACATTAACTTTCTTTCCTCAGTCCTTAGTTAGAAGGTGTTGGAATAGTTTTAGAAGGAACGTGTGAAAATGTTGCTTGGTTTTGGCACTTCATACATAAGGAACGTGTTTTCACGCTTCCCAAGTCGCTGACGTGTGACTTCTGTATTCTGTAAAATCCAGAACAATGACATCTGAGAATTCACCGTTTGTGTGACTCAACTATTATGATTCATACTATGGAGAAAGCGGATTTAGGTTTCACTACCTACAATTTGCCTCCTGTAACTGTAGCCCAGAAACGGTGACGAGTGGTGCAGGATGTCTGTCTCTGAGTTGGGATTAAGGGCCAGGGCTGCAGAGGTGTGTGACAGCGAAGGTGGTTACGTTAGTTAGTCACCTGTTCATGAGGCTGAGTGGGAGAAGCTGGGCGCCGTCACAGTACTGGGCAGACTCTGCTACAGATGGTAACAACCTAAGATATTTCCTACTCCTGGAAGAACGCAAGACTGTCCGAATTACTTGTTCGGTTGCTTTCTCTCTCTTTCCTGTGCCTACAAACCTAGAATTCTCTTGGACACTGCAGTGCATAAGGAGGAGTTTCCCCTTTACTGGCTTTGGAATATGCCTTTGGATGTCTCTGGGAGTCCAGAGGGGTGGGCTTGGGATGAATGTCTGGTCCCCGCCTTCTTCTGTGTCTTTTGTTTTTGTGTTTTGGTGGTACCAGCAGTCAAGCTCGGGACCTCGTCCTTGTGAGGCAGGAGGAGGGCACCTGAGCTAAATCCCCAGCCCATGTAGTTTCTGCCCTGAGTCTTGTCTACAATGGGCTGAATCCCCTCAGTGTGTGAACTAAATTAAACTTTCAGTTGCGGGTGTCAGGTATTATGTCTCAGGGGAAAAAATGCTAATATAAACACAAAGAATATTTAGAGCATTCTAGAATATTCATTTTGAACACATACCTGATAATGTGAACATACATTTTTATATACCAAGAAAATCATCAGTACCATCATCATCATCATCATCATCATGGAAGCTCCTCTAAATCAGGTTCATAAAAAAACACATTGAGAAACACTGAAAAGGAAAACCTTTAGTAGCACTTTCAAATGATTATATGGGAAATAATACTGCATATAAATTTAGTGTTTAATATATTAAAATCATTTCAACATGCATAATCACATGAAATTAAATTTTTCCTGTTATCTGCCAATACCAAACTTCATTTAGGTATTACAAATGGATAAGGATGATATAAAAAGGGCATCTTCTGAAATTTGATACCTCTGGTCACTGTATATTCAAACACCTCTGTGCAATTCTGTCTTCTAAAGCAATAAAAATCTAAGTAAAACAGAATACAGACTGATTCCTATATAAAAAGGGGAGGAGACATAATTATGAAAGAACATTTTCAAGTCAGCAGTGGAAACATCTTTCATATTACATCAAAGAACAAATATATCTACAGTCCACTTAAAATTGCAAAGTTGGAAAACCAGCTCAGTTACATTTGTAAGACTTTGAGTTATTACATTTCACCTTAGTTTACAGATACATTGAGGTTATTAATTTAAAACAGTGAAAATTTCAAGGAGAAATAAGGCAACTAGCTCATTCCAAATACAGAAGATGCCTAATAAGACAAATTCTGGGTGCCCTGTGTGTATGTGTGCACATAGATTTTTGTGTTACGGCAACATGTAGACTACATATAATCATTAAATATTTGCTGATCTTGAGGAATAGCATTTCTGAGGTAATACATGCTTATTTTGATTACTAACATTATTATTTCATTATAATGAATTTATTGTGTCCCAATCCCAGCACTACTTGCAACAGAAACAAACATACAGATTTCTAAACCTGGAAGTACTCAGTGATCTTAATATTTGAGTTTTCAGAAGAGATCTGTAGATAATAAATATTCTTGTAATTTGAGAAGGGAATTGTACGAATTTTTTTCATCATTTCAACAAAACAGAAGTCAAATTAATAGGAACCATTGATAACAATATTTGCAATTTATTTCATTTAGTATTTGATTTCACTTGAAGAGAAAAATTTTAAAATTAAAGACTTCAACCTGAATACTACTTAAAATAAAAATAATGTAGCCAGGTTTGGTGGCTGAAGCCTGTCATCCCAGCACTCGGTAGGCAGAGGCAGGAGGATTGCTGAGTTGGAGGCTTGCCTGGGCTACATAGTAGACTCAAGGCCAGCCTGAACTACAAAGCAAGACCCTGTCTCAAAAGAAAAAAAAAATATATATATATATAAATCATATATATGTATATATATACAAAATACGTAAATTAATAGCCCATTTGAAACATCACATTTAAAAAGACAATGATGACCAAAAGCCAGTTTTTTCTGCCCCTTTCATGCGACCAATTCACAGCATCACTTTAATTGAACTATTGTAAGCTGCATGTGTCTGCTGCACAGTGGCTCCTATAAATACAAGATGGTTCCCTTCACGAACTACACAATAAATGTTTGCCTTATGCCTCTTCCAACTTTAAGAGACACTTTTTTCTATGAGGTCTGATCAAAATATACAATAAACGTTTAAACTTTAAGATATTACGCTAAAAGCTTCATTGCCACTAATCCCTCTTAAAATACAACCTCTCCTCAAAACGCTTACCCCATTGGCACTTGCTTTGATTTCCTCACCAGATGCAGAAGGTTTGCTTTATGTGGTCACTTTAATTCTGCGGGAGACTCAGGAGAATCAGAGCGCTGGATACAGTGAAGAAGGAAATGAAGACAAAGCCTAATATTTTCTTGAGACAGTCAGAGCCAGATCGACGTGTTGCTGACCCGGAGGGCTGTTTTGATGGACGATGAAACTCTGCCCGGTTCCCAGCTCCCCCTCTGATCACATCATTTCTCTTATTTAAATCTTTATTACCACCTGCCTGTTTGCAGCGCAGAGTGATTACTTTTCTGCTGGGGAATTGGTATCGTCGAGAACGTCGCTCTGCTCTTTTTTTCCCTTCTCCACTGCCCACGCCTGGATCGCAAGGAGCAGTAATGTCCCTACAAAGGCCGCAAGTTTACTCTTCCTTATGGCACAGTCGATCCCGTTGTGCAACAGAAATCACCTTTTCTTTATCGCCTCATCTGTTGATGACCAGAGAGGCTGCTTACACGATTAAGCTCTCATGAATGGTGCTGCTATAAACACAGGGGTGTACCCATGACTGTGGAAGGATGTCTTTACCTTTAGGGAAAGATAAACTTAAAAAAGAAATGGCTGGGTCAAATGGCATTTCAACCTTAACATCCTTGGCCAACCAAGAAATGGAGAAAACCTCTTTCCTACAGCTTCACCAGTGTTTGCTAAGGGCTGATTTCTTGATGGTAGCCATTATATTCAGAGACAGAATTTCAGGATTGTTTTAATTTGCATTTTTCAAATACCAGCCATATTCAACATATTTTCATGTATTTATTGACTATCTTTCCTTTGAAAAAGTATTCATTTCAGGTGCCCATTTTTTATTGGGTCTTTAAATTGGGATCTGATTTTTTGAGTTAATTATATATTTTAGGTATAAGTCCTTTTGTCTGACAAAAAAACTAATATTTTTTCCCATTCTGTAGTTTTTCTCTTTTTATTCAGTGGTGGTTTGCTGTGTGTGGAAGCTTTTTAATTTGATGTTACCCTATTTGTGTTGATTCTCAGTGATATTGTGAGACCCAACTTGACATAAAAATAGCCATTCTGTTAAACAAACATCTACTTTGTATCCTGTAACCTCCCTGGGAACCCTGTACTTGTCTCCATAGGAACTCTCCCCCCAACTGATGTGGGTGCAGCTGTAGACCATACAGGTGTTCACAGTAACACCTTAGAAACAATAGTTGTAGAACGCTGACACCTTAGAAAAAGAATGATCTGACAGGTGCCATTGGCTTCTGCAAAGACTCCCCTCTGCATAGAAACCTCCTAGTAACAGAGAGTAACATTTTGCCTTTAAATACTGTGCCTAGGTCAAACCCAGGGCCCTTCCTCCTCGGTTTGCCCTAGCGGAAATGGACCCCAGATGGGTAACAGAGCTCTTGGTTGGACTCAGAGCTCGTTTCATGTCCTGAGAGATTGTCACTCGCTGGGACTTGGGTATAAAATCATTTCTTGTGCAAATGAAGTTCTGTACAGAATGTCTTTGCCAATAGCTATCTTCAAGCATTTTACCTATTGGGTTGTCCAGCAGATTAAGCATTGCTGTGTTTGATTCACTTTGATTTTAGTTTAGCGCATAATGAGACATATGGGTCTTAGCTTAATCTTCAGGATGTGGATGGCTGGTGTGTGACATCATTCCTCAAGCTCCCTAACAAGCCCTTAAAATGTTTAGACCTCCCACTTGTGTTCCTGGCTTCAAACTCAGCTCTCCCCACTTATCAAGGTCAAAAAGAATAATCAGCACCACCCTGAGGTTGAACTCTTTTTTTCTTTCTCTTATTTTTGTACAAGGGGATCTGGTGTATTTCTCTGACAATTCTTAACCTTGGAACCTTGGCCCCAGGATCGCATCCATAGACCTGAGTTTCATCTCCCAGGATGAAATTTCTTAAAAAGCTACAAGCTAAAACAGAACGAGCACAAAAAGTCCGATGAAATGTCCTTTATGTGATCCGCGCTTTATGACACACTTTAAAACTCCACCTCAAAACAAAAGGGAAACCCAACAACAGCAACAGAACACAACCCACATCTTCTCTCAAGAGTAGCTCAAAGCCAACCGAATGCACCATTCCCACGGCAGCTCGTCCCTCGGTTTCCATGTTGACAAACCGCTTTCCCGCGGAGGTCCCTGCCTTCTGCTCAGAGCGCGCCAGGCAGCAGCTTTTCAGTATCTCCTCGGATCACACCTCGTACTTCAAAATTTCTGTTTTTGATTTTTAATTAATATCACATTGAGATCCACTCACCATGTTTCTACAACTTCAAGGACACAGTGACTCATGAATGGAGAATTTTTAAGCCAGATTCTATCTCTAGAAATGACTATTGTATTTCCTTTCTGACTGAAAGAACAATAAGGGCATTAAGGAAAGCACTGAAATTTATTTTCCAGTGAGGTGCTAAATAGAAATTCCCAATACATAAACTTCTTTTTATGTCTTCACAAGATATTTTTAAGAGAAAAATTATACATTTTATAGAGCTGCTAAAGAAAATGTCATTCAAAACCTCTGAAGATTTTTGAAGCATTAAAGGAACTTTCCTAAAGACACAATATATTGAAATCAGAAACAAAGTTTTCTAGCCCTAACTTTGCATGTAACATGCGAATAGGCTGAAAAAAACTGGAAGGAATATATGGTAGCTTTAGTTATCACAGAAATCTGGGAATACTAAGAAATGCTGGTGGAGATATTTTAGATTTTTGACTTTATACAGTTAGATATTTCTGCCTCATACTCCGTGTTCCATGGTGAGGACAAGGGAATTTAGGGCTACTTGTTCATCAGGACAACAGCATTAGTTAAGGTTCGAAATTCACCATCGTAATAACAATATCTACTTTTCAAGATACAGAGAGATAAAGGAGATATTTTTTAACAACCCACTCTCTGAACGCCCTGGTTTAGAGGAATAAACAAAACTCAAAGCAGTAGCCAAACTTGAAGTCGTCCTCTAAATGAGCGCCATTCAACGTGATTCCATCTGTTTTTAAGGACAGGCAAACCAGGTGTGGTGGTTCACACCTGTAATCCCAGCACTCGGGAGGCAGAGGCAGGAGGATTGCTGAGTTCCAGGCTTGCCCAAACTACATAGTAAGCTCAGGGCCAGCCTGAACTACAAGGGGAGACCCTGTCTCAAAAAAAAAAAAAAAAAAAAAAAAAAAAAAAAAAAAAAAAAAAAAAAAAAAAAAAAAAAAAAAAAAAAAAAAAAAAAAAAAAAAAAAAAAAAAAAGGAAAGAAAAAAAAAAGAATGACATGCAGATAAAAAATACTTCAAAAATTAAGTTAAAATAGTGTACTCTACATTTTAAAAAGCTACAAGTGATTTTGAAAGTTTTATGATAGAAAATGATAAATATTAGAGAAATATTTACTCTAGATTTAAACACTACACAATGTATACAGGTATTATGATATTACATTACTCCATTAACATGTAAATTTTAATTTTTATAATGTATCATTTACAAACAATTTTTTTTAATGTTGGATGGGACGCCGGGAATCACAACTCTAAACAATGAAGATTAAACTATGTTAGGGAAAAATACAAAATTTATAAAGTCTTCAGATTTCTTACTATGACAGTACTCTTTCTAAGCCATGGTGAGGAAGATTCATAACTCAATGATTTCATTTTTTAAGGAGCCAAATGGAGAATAAAACATTTCATGTACAACCAATGAAATGAGATAAGTACAAAAAGTATGTCTGGGGCTGAAGAATTAGCTCAGTGGTTCCGGTGCCTGCCTCGCAAGCACAAGGTCCTGAGTTCGATCCCCAGAAACCACATACAATGCTGGGCGTGGAGACTCACGCCCACCAGCCATCAATACTACATACCACAGTGCCAGGCGTGGTGGCTCACGCCTGTCATCCCAGCACTCGGGAGGCAGAGACAGGAGGATGGCTGAGTTCCAAACTTGCCTTGGCTGCATAGTGAGCTCAGAGCCAGCCCGAACTACAAAACGAGACACTGTCTCAAAAAAATAAAATAAAATAAAATAAAATAAAATAAAATAAAATAAAATAAAATAAAATAAAATAAAATAAAATAAAATAAAATAAATAAAAGTATTTCCATGAAAAGAGAAAAAGAAAATAAAGATACACTTTCTTTTTTATTGAGCTTATTAGCACATTTTAAGTATTCATTATGATCACATTCATTGAGAGTTTTTGCCCGTACATGCTCTATCTTGGGTCTTAATTTTTTCCTAGTCACCTACCCTCCCTCCAGCCACTCCACTCCCCTTCTATGCATAAACTTTCTTTCCATTTACCCTTCAAATATTTTTCCTCCTGTACTTCCCAATACCCCATCGCCACCATTTCTCTTCTCCTTTGAATATCTTCTCCCTATTGCATGATACCTACATACATTTTGGACCCCTCTGACACTTTCGGTTTCCTGTACTAGAGAAGTGATTTGGTGTTTACACAAGTGTGTCCTATCTACTCACTTGAGTATGGCTTCAAGGTGCATCCATTTAGTTATACATGTCTCAAGTCCATCTTTCTTTAATGGCTGAGTAATTCTCTATTTTTATATTAAAAACCCCTTTATCTTCTTTATCCACTTACTGGTTGATGGGCTTTTGGGCTCTGGAATGAACAGAAGTTTCTCGAATGAAGAAGTAAAAACAAGAACAAACATGAATTCATGTTCAAGATTGTTGGTCGCTCTCGAGATACAAATGAAAGAAACACTGAGAGTCCACCTCACTCCACAAAGAATATCTGCGATCATGAAGTCAATCATACTGGTGGGGCTGTGGGGAGAAAGGAACCTTTCTCCACTGTGGGTGGAAGTGTAGACAGGTACAACCACTATAGAGATCAATGTGGAGATTCCTCAAAAACTGGATTAGAGGTATCATTTTCATCCTGCTATTTCCCTGCCGACTATATTCACAAAAGAATTTAAAGCATCAAACCATAGTGACATATACACACCCGTGTTTATAGCAGCTCAGTTTGTAATAGCTAAATCTTGGAAACAGCCCAAAAGCGCATCAAGTAGTGAGTGGAAAAAGATACACATTCATGTGGTAAATTTTTGTTTGACATTTTTAAATGTGGACTCTAAGAACACGAGAATAAAATGAGAAGTAATGGCACTGACAGCTAGTGGTATAAGAAAATAAGGACAACATTAAATAGCAGACTATGAACTGATGAACCAGGACACAGAAGACTATGACTGAAGAGGCACACAGTTAATTCATAGGGGAAATGATACACAAGATATTTGAAAAATTTGAAGAAGGCAGAAGGTATAAAATGAAATATAAATTGTCGACAGTCACTGCTGTGTCCCCTACAACTAGGATATGTGAAACACATTTTTTAAATTTAAATTCATGATGGTAAATAATGCTAACTATAAGAAAATATTTTTAAAAAGTTTTCTGTTATGGAGTAAAGATTTGAGGATTCAGAGCCACACACTGTATTTCACAACAGTTTAGTGAGATTTTGAATAGCAAGATATTGTGATCTGGCACTGAACCAAAGGATTTAAGAATGACTTCAACAAATAAGGAAAATTATTATCTTTAAATAAAGATCTTCCTTATCTTCACAGCATACTAAATTATACAGCAAATTCTTACTATTAGGCATTAGTACTCTTGTTAAAATTGTTTAAAGTCTTATTTGATATACTTTATGGAAACTGGCCCTAGAAAACCAATCAATGCTCAAATGACTGAAAGTCTAATTGATAACAACATAGAAATAGGTTCTGCCTGAGACCACACTCAGGATTAGTTGTTTTTTTTCTTCCCGCTTTAACAGTTCTATTTGATTTAGATGATTAACAAAAATCTATCTTCTTAGGGGAAAAGATATTTTGAAATATTTATAAATGTAGTTAAGTGATGCCTGTGATTTGTTTTATAAAATGACCCATTGGCAGGATTGGGTAAGGGCACAGATGGCACAAGGATGTCCCGAAATAAACAAATGTTGTGCAGCTGAGAAGTATTTTAGGTTCATTCTAGTAGACTCGTGCATTTTTAAAATTTCCCAACAGCAACACAAAATCAAACATCTCATTGGAGTTTTCATGGGAAACTCTATGACTCAAAGCGTAGTCAATCTGCTGCACACATTTGAGTATAAAAAGTATTCTTAGCTATGACAGACTTAGGAAATACATCATCCTCTTTCCTTCCTAAATGACTTCCTTGGGTGATGTGAAATGAAGCATAAGGAACCTCAGTTGCGCTTCAAGAAGCCTAGAACTGCTTCTCCTCGTCTCTTACCCATGTTTCTCTGATCAGAGACTTACCAAAGAGGAAGAACTTCAGATAGATTTGTTCAAGGGATGAGTGAACAGATGACTGACTGATTTCACAAGTTCCTGCCGCTATGAGATGACCATTTTCAAAACTTGTCTATTTGCTTTCTATAAAGAACACATCTTTTAATTATATTAAAGTGAGAGAAAAATTCCAGAGCACGTAGGCAAAGCCCAAGGGCAAAAAGGGAAAGAAACAGTAAGAAGAATAACTGTTATCATTTTCCTATTTCAGGTGGAAAATAGGGCATAACTACCAGACAGTTTGCTTCTGCTGTGTAACAACTGAAAATCAAGTGCAATAAGGTTTATATAAGGACATAAAAGATCTTAGTAATAAATAAGATTCATCTTCTAAATATATGTTACTTTCTATCCTGGAAAATTGAAAATATATTCTCTTTTCACATATGTGAACATTATTGGAAACTGATATCACATCATGCTGCCACAGAACTCTTGATAACTTCCCAAAACACACACAAAAAATTTGTTTGCATTAACAAACTAGAAATTAGAGAAAAATAAAAAGAATTTCAAATTCAAAATGTCTCTCCCATAAACTAAATTTTATAGGTGAAAACTGAAAGTACAAAAGAGACATATCATTGAATGAAAATGTTTTATGTACTTCATGAGAAAAATTTTCCATACAATGATATGAAGACACAGGTACAAAACAAAATTAACAGATTACAACTTTAAGGCTTAAATCTCTTTTAGAGCAGAAAATGACGTGATTGAAGTTAACCTTTTAAGTTTAAAGTTAATAAAATTTCAAAATGAATTTTTTAATTTATACAAAGTAATGTTTTACCTAAAGTTTTCCATTTTGGAATATTTCTGTATGACCTATTGGTTTTCTCTTCATCTAATTCTACTTATTTAATTCTGCCAAATCGATAACTATTAATGGCTTTAGAAATAATAGAGAAACTCTCAGGCCTAATATTTATGTGACCACTAAGGGGCCTCTAGGAGTAGCCGTAGTAGTAGTATTGTGAGTGTTCTTTATCTAGAAATGTATATACGATGTACTAATAAAGATTCAAAAAATGTAAATGTTCATAGAAAAATGCATATCAGAAAACTAATGACAACCTTTGAAAACATGTAAATACTACTTGTAATATCAGATTTTAAATATTTATTTTAACTTAGTGGATTATTTAAATATATGAAGAGCAGTTTGTAGTTCTCAAGAAGGTTTAAGAATAACATTCTTTTTAAAACTACAAACAATACCAGTATGCTAATGGAGAGGGTCACCAATGATGGATAAATTCTCCCCCAACCACTGAACTGAACTCCAAACTTCATAAACAGCCCCTCCCATCCCTGATAATTCTAGCGTGAAATCATTAATTTAATGAGTCTCAAGCAGATGGAAATTCAAGGTTTTTTTTGTCTAGAATTCAAATAATTATACAGTGTGGTCTTCATTTCCTTTTCAGATTTCCTATACAATATTCCTGTCTTTAATATTCTGTCTTTAAATCCTGCTTGGTCTTCATTCCCAGCACCCTGCCCAGAGCTCCTTCACACACCTCAGGCACAACCTTCCTGCTCTGATTTAGTCCTCCTGGACTCTGGCATTTAGGAATTCCTGTCATTCAGAATATTTTTATTTTTTGCAAATTACTAATAATTTCAGTACCTCTCTCTGTGAGATCTAGGTCGTAAGTAGATCTATAAACCCCCTTACGTTTTCACATATTAGCACTTTGGGACTTGCTGTTTAATGTCTTATTTACTCACTTTATGAACATTTTACTGCTTTTCCACCTCACAATTTCTGGATTCATGGATTTTAGCTAGTTCGATCACTTTTATATTCTGGGTACCTCAGAGTATATTGTGCTCCATAAATAATTTATAAATGAGTAACAAAAATTTGTAGTCATAATTGTTAAAAGTGATCACTGTGGAGATTTCTCAGAAAACTAGGATTAGAGGTCCCATTCGAACCTATTCCCCTGCTAGGAATATACTCAAAGGAATTAAAAGAATTATTTTGTGGGCCGTAGGGTTAGCTCAGTGGTTCCAGCACCTGCCTTGCAAGTGCAAGGTCCTGAATTCGATCCCCGGAAACCACATACAATGCTGGGCGTGGAGACTCACACCCACCAGCAATCAATACCGCATACCACAGTGCCGGGCGTGGTGGCTCATGCCTGTAATCCCAGCACTCGGGAGGCAGAGACAGGAGGATTGCTGAGATCGAGGCTTGCCTGGACTACATAGTGAGCTCGGAGTCAGCCTGAATTACTAAGCGAGACCCTGTCTCAAAAAAAAAAAAAGGAATTATTTTGTAAAGGCATATGTGCACCCATGTTCATAGCAGCTCAGTTTATGATAACCCAGCGTTGGAAATAACCCAAATGCTCATCAACTGAGACTGGATAAAGAAGATTTGTTTTGTTTTGTTTTTAGAAAGTGGAGTATTACTCTGCCATAAAGAATGGCAAGTTTCATTGATTTATGTGCAAATGGATACACCTTGAGGACACACTAATAAGTGAAATAAATAGATCACATATGTGTAAATGCCATATATTTTCTCTGGTATGAGAACCTGTAGCTGTAAACGAGTTCTAGAGTAAATGAGAGATATTGTGAAATAGGAAATATTCAAAGGGAATGTGGTAGGGGAAAGTAATGAGGGAAAAGAATAAATATGATTTGGAAAGAAAAAGAAATAGCCTGTATATAGAGGGTGGGGGCTGTGGGTGGGTAGGTAAAAATGAGAATTGACTGTGTCATTTACTGGTATAAATTCCCCAATGTTGAGTGTGATCGTGAGCTATATTTAAAATGTACCAATAAAGAATTCAATTTAAAAAATGTGATGTGCCAACAGCATTCATGCTGTTGTAGGATAAAGCAGTTTTCTTTTCATTTTGAAGTTAAAATTCAAAATCCTCAATGGTCACCACAACCCACTAATGTTACTTAACACTGTACATACTGTAGTACATTTACTTCTATGCATATGTGCATATGAGAAAACTTGATTTATAAATTCAATACACTAAAAGATCAATAAAAATAGCTAAATTAGAACAACTCTAACAATATACAGAGTTATAATAAAAGTTATGTGCTTGTGGTTTCCTTTTTCTTTCAAAATATCTTATTGGTCTGTAAATCTTAGCAACTTCCCTGCAATATTTTTTTCCTTATTGAATCATGAACTTTTTCACTTGAAGCAAATATCTTCTGGATTATTTATGACATAACTGAATGGTCATCATCACTATTCTTGAACTCGGTGGTCATGGTTAAGTGAAAATGAAGAGACTGGCCAATAGTGAGGTAGGACAGTAGTTAATGTTATGAACGAGGGGCCAATAAGTGACAGACTGCTGAGCTCTACATACCGCATGGAGCTCTGCACAATGGGATGGGTCACTTTGCTGCTCAGAGTAATGTGCACATTTACCTGCATGAATCATCTCTAGAATTTTCTTTAAATATTTTTGTATAGGGGATAATTGTAAGTGACAGACTGTGACTAAAGGTTTGATAGTGTATAAGCATAAATTATTAACTTAGGATTTCATAAATTGATAGATTTCTCCTTTCTTGTCATCAAAGAATGGAAGTTTCTAATGATTTTGCATTTATTGATTAATTACTTCCTCTTTCACAATACATTATATATATTGGTCCTTATTTACATGTTCAGTTTCTTACTCCAGAGAGACAATGCAATATTTGTGCATGCATATTTAATTTATTTCATTCAAGAGCATGTCACATTGTGTGTCCACTTACCTAGAAAATATCTCAGGTTTGTTCTTCTTTATGGCAAACTAGTATACTATTGAATACACCCTTTTTATCCATCTATCAGTTGATGGGCATTCAGGCTATTTCCATGATTTAGCCATTACAAAGTGTGCTGCTATCAACATGAGTATGTACATATCCCTGTGGTATGATGCTATGATGCTTTAATCATACTATTTTGGGAAGATGTCCACTAGGGGAGTAGCTTGGTCCAACAGGACCTCTAACATTATTCCTTTTCTTTTTTTTTTGGAATCTCCTCACTGATTTCCACAGTGGTTGCAGTTCAGATCAAAGTATAGTCTGCAGACATGTGCAAAATATTTTATAAAGTACTTTAATTTGGAACAGCAATGGTAAAGAATTAGGGAGTAAAAGATAATGTGGCACTTTGGTTGCAAGAGTTCACTCTTTATTGCAAATAACCTCAACAATTTAAACTACTAAAGTCGCTAAAGCTGTGAAGGACAACTTATCCACAGAGATGATGTACAACTACAAGAAGAAATATGTTACATCCCATAAACAGATACGCAGGTTTATTTTTGAGGAAAAGTATTATTTTAGTGAAGTGGTTTCATGAAGAATTTCTTTGCATAATGCTCTACCAAATTTTGAGGATTATTTCAGTTAATACTACATAGCTCAATTTCTTGCATTATTAATTTTTATTTCTTAAAGCTTTAGAATCTCAGGCTCTTATAATCTAATGTTAAATATTTTCACCTTCAGAGTATAATGAATCCGATGTAGTATCTTCTTTCTCCCATTTAGACTCCTGACTCTTTGTACTTTGAAATGTGAATTACACTGACAAACTTCTCTTATCTGTACTGTAATTTGTAAGTAATGAGTATGTTCTATTTCAATCATACTAATGCAACAATTACAGCATTAGGCATCCACAAGGAAAAGTAGATGACATCTGGGAGCATTATTCTGATATTTCCACTTGACTGAATTAAAAACACATGCAAGATCAGTAGCTCACCCTTAGGCATGTTATAGGACTGGATCATGGAGGTATGGCTTCACATCTGGTTCTGCACACTTCCCTGTGGTGCTGTGCTCTCATCTGCTCTCTGTGTGCCATGACTAAAGCATGTTTGCTCCAACATGCTCTTTCACTGCACTGTTTCTGCCACGGAGCCAGGTGACAGTGGACTGACCCCCCTCCAAACATGAACCAATATGAACCTCTCTCCCCTGTATCTGTATGTGTCAGGCATTATGTCTCAGTGACAAGACAGCTGACTAATATAGTGCACATCTATTTGACACACTGTGTTCAACACTGATCTGTATGTTTCTTAATTTAGCATAAATTTGTATAGCAGATGCCGTCTTGTAATTAACACACTGAGATTTTGGAGCAGAAAATTTTGCTGGTAACAAACTTTCCATCAAGTCGACATCTGTGATTTATATCTCCAACTCACTTTCAATATATTTACATAATAAGTTCAATTTAAACCCAGATTATACAGTCTTCTTACATTTTTATAAGCAGTATCCCCTAAAGATAGTTGAAAAGTAAATCAGGTAAATTTTTAATTCTTCCTCTTTTTTGTAATTAAGATACTTATCATGAGCATATAATCAAATTCTCTGATTACATGCATTTATTTTAAAAGAAAAAATGGGTGATTTTATTCTGATAATGTATATAAGACCCTAACAGGTATAATTTATTCCAATTGCTATCGACATGCACAGGTAGCTTATTAGCACATTACTTTAAAAGCATTTTGATAGAACTGGCCTGAATCCTTTCTTTTGAATCAACCTTCAATCCTTCATTCTCACTGAACAACCACTAAGGACACTGAGGTTCAGAGAGGTCAGATGGCTTAACTACCAGGACTACACGGTTTTTCTTTTGTTCCCCTTATGTATGTAAAAACAACTTCCAGCTCCTTCCAGGAGTATTTTTGGTTACATGGTGAATGCAAGATGTCATTTAGTAAAAGCATTTTACCAATAAATGTGTTTTCTAAATATTATTTTAAGTAGGATAGCTAATACAGATCCAAATACTGTACATTAGGATGGTAAAATTATTATTTATATAATTTCATTTCTGAAAGAGTGTAGCAGTGGGATAATTATAGCATGTAATGATTACAAAAATTCCTGCTGGTCAGGAATAACTTATAACACCATTATCCCAGTTATGGTGAGGCTGAGGCAAGAGGATTACAAATTCATGGCCAGCCTAGAAACCTAGTGAGACTCTATCAAAATAAAATTAAAGAGCCAGGGATAACAGTCAATGTCAAAGTCCATCCTCAGCATGAATGAGACTCTGAGTTCAAACCACTGTATCAGGAAAAATTAAACTAAAATTACATTTGATAGAATTTTAGCTCATGTATGTACTTCAGTTTCAATCAAGTATAATCCCCCAAAACTTCGATACATTCAGAACTGGGGAAGTCTGAGAAGGTAATTGGAGCAAAGGAAGTCTACAGCTGAATGTGGCGTTGGAGATAGAGCCTAATCAAAAGAGGGAGGGACTGAAACCCAAAGAGTATAGAGGCAGAGGCATGTGACCCGGAAGAGTATAGAGGCAGGAGAGTGTGACCTGGAAGAGAATCCTCCTCCCCCTTCCCTCTTTCTCTCTTTCTGGTACCTGGTTACCAGGATATGTGCAGCTTTCCTCTGCTGATCCACTCTGCTCTACCAGCTTTCCTTGGAGCAGCAGGTAGGGACTGAGGCCACAAGAAAGCTTAAGCCCAGATAGACTTTTCTTCTGTTAAAATATGGGTGTTGAGTATTTTATTCCACAAATAAGAATGTTAAAACTGCATGTGAGCTTGGCCATCAAATATACTGTTGGCATTAAATTCTACATGATAACAAAAATGCCCTAAGAAGTACATTTCCCAAGATTTAATATTATACTTCAAGGCTAATAACTAATAAAATGTTAATTACATTTTATTTAAATGAGAAATATGCACATTAATAGTGCATTTGTTGATTCTGATTCACCCTTCAATTCTTTCTTAATAAAAATTAATTATAATAATCTCTATGCTACAATATTCTAACATTTCTATGAATAGCTAATAATTCCAATAGTTTTACAAGAACAGTGTGTTTTTGGAAGAGACACTTTAATGTCTCTGTGTCAGTCTGGCAGTGAACAATCACCAATTTCAGAGAGAAAATAGCTGGACTGAACAGAGCTGCTAAGAGCATATTAGAGTTAACGTAGCTTCACTGAGGTACCTCATGGATGAAATGCCTCCCTCCTGCAAAGTCAGGCCAGAGGCCACCCAGACTTAAGAGGACTGAAGAAAGACTGGAGGTTAAATGAAAAACCTACTTCACTCCAGTCCAGATTTTACCATCATTCTATTGTGAAGGG
>PVIC010037950.1:0-17828 GCA_004025085.1 Thryonomys swinderianus | reverse complement strand
TTTTTTTTTGAGACAGGGTCTTGGCTTTGTAGTTCAGGCTGCCCCTGAACTCACTGTGTAGCCCAGAGAAGCCTCAAACTCATCAGTCTTCCTGCCTCTGCCTCCTGAATGCTGGGATTACAGGTGTGGACCACCACGTCTGGCACTGTGATGGGTGGTACTGATTGCTGGTGGGTGTGAGTCACCACGCCTAGTACTGTTGTATGTGGTTACCGGGGATTGAACCAGGGATTTTGTGCTTGCCAGGCAGGTGCCTGGACCACTGAGCTAAATCTCCAGCTCTTAAATTTATTTTTTTATAACCATGTACCATTGATGTCTCTTTTCTGTCTAACTTTACACCCTACTTCAAGAACATACTTTCAATTTTCCCCTCTACCTGTGGCCATCACATACTGAGATTGCCAGGGACTGGAGTTAGATTATTGATCTTTTTGTTTATACTATGCAGCAACATATACTTAGATTTCTTTTCTTTTTTATTCCCCCTTCATTTAATTGGGTTTTTTATATCAGTACCAGGATTGAACACAGGGCCTTCATACTGAGTTTTATCTCCAGCCTTTCTTAATATTCTTTTGAGACAGTCTAAATCATTATATTGCCCAGGATAGGCTCAAGTTTGCAATCCCCCTGCCTCAGCCTCCCAGAATGCTAGAATGGCAGGCATGTGTCACTACTCCCAGCCCCCTCTGTTCATTTTATTTTTTTCATTTTGAAACAGGGTCTCACTTCATAGTTCAGGCTGGCTCTGAGCTAACTATGTAACCCAGGCAAGCCTCGAACTCAGCAATCCTCCTGTCTCTGCCTCCCGAGTGCTGGGATTACAGGCATGAGCCACCATGCCTGGCACTGTGGTATGTGGTATTGATTGTTGGTGGGCGTGAGTCTCCACGCCCAGCATTGTATGTGGTTACCAGGGATCGAACTCAGGACCTTGCGCTTGCGAGGCAGGCACCGGAACCACTGAGCTAACCCTCCAGTCCTCCTCTGTTCATTTTTATGTTGCCATAGTGCATCATCAAGTAACTCTTTCAAAAATGGTTTACATATCTAAATACTTGGTAATTTTACAATTGTGAAGGTCTGAGAAAAAACACTTTAGAGGGGCCAGATGAGCAAAAATGTCTTTACCTCACTCTCAAGATCTAATGCAGGGCTGGGGATTTAGCTCAAGTGGTACCATGCCAACCTTGGACACACAAGGGCCCAAGCTCGATCCCTGGTACCACAAAAAAATTTTTTTTTAAATTGAAAAAAAGATTTAATGCTAATGAGGCTGTGCATAGAATTCTAGGATCAACATAATTTTCCCTCAGAAATTTCAAGATATTGTCTCACAGCAGACATTGCCAACTTTGTTAGCATTTCTTTATAAGCAACTTGTTTATTTTTACTCTGAATGTTTTTAGGATTTTCTTTGAATTATAAGCTCTAAAGTTTCACTGTAATGTAAGTGGGTAGGGGATTTGTTTTAAAAAATAATAAAGTGCATTTAGTGGACCGCAGTGGCCTAAAAACGGTATCTTCCTGAACGCTGATAACGTTCCTTCTATTATTTCTTTAGTCTCTTCTTTCCATGATCTCTGTTTTATCTGTCATGTGGGTGTTTAAAGCTCCAAGTCTATCTTCCACATCTCTAGATACGGATCCTTTTCTTTTCATTTTTCTGCCCCTATGTCTATACCCTGGACACATTTCCTGACTCAATCCTAGCTCAGTCTTTCTTTGTGTGTACCACCAAAAGGAAGCCAGAATACACTGTCAGGGCATGCTGCTCCGAGTCTTATTGCTTACGTGTATATTCTGATCACGATGCTAGTTAGTAAAATTTTGTTTTTGCTTTTATTTTTCTGAGACAGAGTCTTTCACTATGTAGTCCAGGCTGGCCTCAAACTCTCAGCAATCCTCCTGCCTCAGCCTCTTGAATGTGCACCACCACGCCTGGAAGTAGGCAGTAAATATTCTTAGATATATGCATTATCTTTTAAAACTCATTTCTTGAGGGTTTACTTTTGTTTTGGGTTTTTTGTTGTTGTTTTGTTTTTTGGTACTGGGGATTGAATTCAAGAACTTGTACTTGCCAGACAGGCGTGGCACAACTGAGCTAAATCCCTGGCCCTCTCGAGTTTTTATTTTTTAATGCAATGATCTTATATTTTGTTGGGAACATGTTTTGGGAGAAATAATTGGAAGGTCAAAATTGATCAGGCCTTCCTGGTGCAGATGGACTCTGGACTCAACTCACCTTCACCTTTGCTAACAACAAAGACCCTGGTCGTCCCACATGCTGTGATGCTTCAAGGCAGAACTACTCCATTGCTGGTGTCTGCGAGGACTATCGAAGGTGTCTGCCCTGCCCACAGGGCTGTTACATTCTGTTACTCTAGAGGTGCTGAATAAAAGGTGTGGTGGGCTGGGCCCTGGGGTCTTTTGCTACCCAGAGTAGCATGGATCAGGCCCAAAATTAGCCTCTCTGAACCTCATTTCTGCCTACTTATTAATTATTATTTCGCTGTGTGCCATAGACTCACAGGAGACTAGAATCTAATGTAAAGGTTCTAGTTACGTTCCCTTCCCCTGGTTCCCACAATATTTCATTGCATTTGTAGAAAGCTTTAGTTATATGTCTAGATAGATGTAGTGATAACTATTTGGGGAATTTACTAACTTCTTAGTTGTTCTTGGTTGTGTGCATATCCCTTTGAGATGTTCTGTTACTCTATGTATTTTTACTCCATGTTAGCAATGAGAGGCTCTAGATGGGTTTTATTTGGCTAATTCTGCAGCACAGCGCTGTCAGGACTAAAACAGAAGCAACTTTACACACATCATTAGGAGCCTGTAACAAGGTCACAGAAAAGGGAGGTCTCCATGGAGAGGCAGTGTCATCTAGGAAGCTTTAGGGGGAAGCAATCTCTGCTGAAAAAGCACAAATCCAAATCCCAGGGATATGCCTCTTCTGGGTTTGAAGCCCAGACTTTATACATCCAGGCAGACTGAGCACCCCAAGCTCTGAAATCAACAGTAACCATCCGTGTCGGTCCAGCGATCCCCTCTCCAGAACCGGCTGTGCCGTGGATCTGTTTGTGGCCTCGTAGCCCCAGATCCACCCTTCTTGGCCCCTCGTTGTGGCAGCAGGTGCCATCCCTTTCTCTTTTGTCACCCAGCGCAATGTCAAGCTTTGTCAGGTGAGGGTGCTGGAGGAGCAGCGCAGAGGTAGAGCTTATCTTCGTGGGCTGTAGGTTTCCTTTCTCTGTAGCCCGCAGCGCAGCTGCCAGTGGTTCGCAAGCGACTGAATGACGCAGGAGACTGAGTGACGCCCACTATCGGCACTTTTCACCCCCAGGTGACACCTTTGCCAGCCGTGTACAGGGCACGCAGTGGGCGTGCTCCAGCAGCAGCCCTCTGTTCTTCAGCCCAAGCTCAGTAGCACCAGCGTTCTGGCTCCCTCTTCGCCAGGCTTGGCTGACTTGTGCCCAGCTCTGCTGTCCTGTGGCACCTAAAAGCACCCTTGGCAGTGCAGCCGGGCGGCCACACGCTGTCTAACAGGACCTGAGCCTCAGCCTGAGTCAGGACAGCAGTGTTCCAGGGGTCACTTTCCCTGGAACCGTTCATTCCCCCAGCTCTCCGGGTCGTAGCTGCTCCTTGCAGTGCTATTCCTCTTAGCCTTTTAGAAATCCATTAGCTAGTTAGTAATTCTTTGTATTAATTGTGTTCAAATCACTGGTATCGTTTTTGTCTCCTTACTGGGTCGTACAAGGAGGCTGGGTACATTGACTTCACACAGAAAGAGTCGGGCCGGGGATTTAGCTCAAGTGGTACGGGTGCCTACCTTGGAAGCACAAGGACCCGAGTTTAATCCGCAGTACCGCCAAGAAAAAAACAGCAGTGCCCCACCACTATTGCAGTTAAAACACTTCAAGGAAATAACCTACTATAAGTAGAAATCCGCAGGCACAATAAGCAGAATTAGAGCCCCCAAGTCAGCAATAATAGGGTAAAATTTTTCTTCTTTTCTTTCCTTCCTACTCACCCCCCACCCCCCGCTCTGGAGACTGAACCCAGGGAACAGTGAACTACATACTGCATACCCAGCCCTTTGACATTTTTTTTCAAATTTTGAGATGAGGTTTTGCCAAATTGCCCAGGCTGGTCTTGAATTTGGCAAACGTGTACTAATAAAAGTAAAAATGTGAAACTACTGTACAGAAATTGATAAATGGTAGTAAAAGCCAGATGTGGTGGCATATACCTATAATCCCAGCATTTTGGGAGGCTGAGACAGGATTGCAAGTTTAAAGGGCCATGATATGGTTCAGTTATGAAGACCCTGAATTTGATCCTCAGTAACACACAGACACACACAGACACACACACACACACACACACACACACACACACACACACACAATACATCTTTTCAAAGTGCTTGTCCTGGGGAGATGATAGATGGAGGCAAGCGTGCAGACTACGCCTTTTAATTGCGGTGTGCATTTTACATTGCTTTAATTGTGAAAGTGTGTCTTAGTCCGGGTTCTCCGAGGAGCAGAAGCCGTGATGGCACTGGACATTCACGGTCTGCGAAACGAGATTCGGGGCGTGGGGAGGTGGCTGGGTCTCCAGACTACCCCACGGCTGTGACTCCGGGGAAGGCAGACAGCAGGAGGGGCGCGGGCTCCCCCCCAGCCACAGTAGCCCGCCGGAGGAGTCACGTGTCTCCCAGGGCCGGATGTGTCGCATTTTCCGCGCCGCGCTTAGTCACCGCGGAGCAGCCTCCGGGAAGTGCGGTCTCCCGGCGAAAGGGGGAGAGGCCGCGCGCTGAGGCCATCCGTCAGGTACGCCCCGGCAGCCAGCGGATCCGAGTGGCGTATTTTCCTAGCAGCCTCACCAGGGGACTGAATTTTGTGTTCAAAAAGGGCAAAATAAAGCCGCTTTCAGACAAAGACTGAAAGAGTTTATTACTCACAGACTGTCATCCTGAGGATCTTTAAAGGATTCACGTTACAAAGAAATACTTGGAGTCCTGGAGACGGTGTGTGATGGAAGGAGAAGGGAAGCCGACCCGGCGCCGTAGCGCAGCCTGTAATCCCTGCACTGGAGAGGCTGAGGCGGAAGGACGGAGGAGTGTGAGGCCAGCCTAGGCCACATACTGAGTTCAGCGCTTGCCTGAGCTCATAGCGAGACTGTCTAAAAGTAAAAAGCAAAACCGACAACAGGGCTGGGGATTTAGCTCAAGTGGTACCTTGCCTACCTTGCAAGCACAACGACCTGAGTTCGATCCCTGGTACAGAAAAAAACAAAACAAAAAACCACAGTAACCAACCAAGGGCCTGGGGATTTAGCTCAGTGGTTCTGGTGCCTGCCTTGCAAGCACAAGGTCCCAAGTTCAATCCCCGGTTTGGGAAAAAAAAAAAAGCCAACGAAAGGCTCTAAACCATCTCTCCAATCCAAATTCAAAAACATGCAAACTGGTAAATATGCAGATATATCTACATAAGCATTGACTATAAAATCAACTGAAGCGACAATAATGATTTGTTGAATGTATTACAACAAGCTGAAATTGAAATATTGGTATAACATGTAAACTTGGAAGGGGAAATTTTAGAGATAGAATATTTTTAAGATATTTACAAGAGGACAGTAAAGATAAAGAGTAATTTCCAATTCAAACCAGATGTGTTACAAATGTAAGAGATTGACCAGGAGAGAGAGACAGACAGACAGATCACTATAGAGGTTCAGATGGCTTATATAACTTCCAAGCCAGTTCACACACTCACTCCAATAGTCAATGGGAAAGAGGGGAGATGAGGAACAAAGAAGAAAAGGGAAATAAAAAGCAAGACTTAATACAGTAGAAATAAATATTAATATGCCAGCGAACAGTTTAAATGTGCATTATTCTCTTTCTGCTAGCAATATTCTTGTTAAGGAACTGATTTGCAGGCTGATTACTTTAACTCCTTCCTCCTTAAACACAGAGTGTGTGTACGATATGCATGCATACACATTACATAGATTTACTTCTACATGTACCTGTGTATATTAAAAACTATGCATCCATACTGATTTCTAGATTCCAGCACAACACCACAGTGTATCCCCCAGTGTTCCCCTTTCCATGTCTGTAATTTTCTTTTCTGACAGTGCAAATCTGGCTCAATATATTTATTTGCTCTACCCTAGGACATACAGACAGTTGTTTCAGAACTGATAATCTCTAACTACTGTGAAAAACTGGCCTCCTGGGTTGGGAAGCCAGTGGCTACACCACCTCATTTGGAGTCTTTTCACTCACACCTTCACCCAAAAGTAAACCTTGTAAAATGAAACAGTGGATGATGATTTCTTCAGCAAGATTTGGGAAAAGAAGATGCTATGATGTTCAAATCACCTGTAACCAAATTCCAACAACGCTCTGCATCTGCTGCTGCTGTAGACTGGTGGGTGCAGAGTGCAGAAGTGGGAGGCTTAAGAGATGCTGAGAACAAACAGAATGGGGAGCCAAGCATCTGTAGTCCCAGAACTCTGTGAGGCTGAGGCAGGAAGATGGCAAGTTGGAGTCCAGCCTGAACAGCTTAGTGACTTAGTGAGACCTTGTGTCAAAGTGGACATGAACAACCACAGGGGCTGGGGATTTAACTTCAGCGGTTCTAGCGCCTGCCTAGCAAACCCAAGGTCCCTGGTTCAATCCCTGGTAACCACATACCACAATGCTGGGCATGGTGACTATGCCCACTGGCAAACAGTACAACACACCATAATGCTGGTGTGGTGGCTCACGCCTGTCATCCCAGCACTCGGGAGGCAGAGACAGGCAGATTGCTGAGTTCGAGGATTGCCTGGGCTACATAGTGAGCTCAGGGCCAGCCTGAACTACAAAGTGAGACCTGTCTCAAAAAAAAAAAGGAAGTGTCATTAGAATCAGTTTTGAAGAGCAATATGTAGAGTAGGGTGCCCTTAAAAAGCCTCAACTCCCTTGAACAGGGTGCTAATAGCAATGTGGCTTTGGGGGTGCTGCTGTTGACGGCTTGGGAGGAAGTGAGGTACATGGTATTGAAAACTACGGGAAGGGGAATCCTTGTATGCACTGGCAGAGAGTTCAGTAAAACCATGTCCTGCACAGCGAGGCTTGGTGGCCCAGGCCTGTAATTCCAGCTCTCTGAGAGGCTGAAACAGGAGGATCACAAAATTTAAGCCTGATTTTTCTCAAAATTTAAAAATTACAAAAGACCTAGAGATGGAGCTCAGTGTAAAGGTCCTAGCTTCCATCTGAAATACAAAAAAAAAAAAAAAAAAGAGTATCCAGCAGTTATATAGCAGGTAGACCTGGATATTTAGCTGAAGACATTTCCATGCAAAATGTTAAAGGTGCAATCAAGAAACTGAGTAATTCTTAGCTGCATCCATATGGCCCAAAGCACTCACATTTAGGGAATGGTTCCAAAAATGTAGCAGAGAGATAACACCAAGTATGTGGTATTTCGTTCTTCTCAGAAATAGCAGAAGATCAAAAGCTCAGTATTGTGCCTGGCCAATGAAACCTTCACAAACAAACAGGACAAAGCAAACAGGCTGCTTTCAGCAAGCAACAGGCACTTTCTCAGTAAACAGGACAAATGGGTACAAGACAAAATATACAGTTTTCCTGGTGCCAAAAAGTTCAGTGATTATCTACACACCTATGCTGAGTGTCCTTAGGCACAGAAGTCATAAATATTCCTTATGATTATAGCCCCTTTCCCAAAATATATAAGCATAGTTTTCTTTCCCTACTAGTGGCTAAAATCTATCCTTGATTTTAGTCCCTATTCACTGGAATATACTTTTCTTTTTCCACTCAAAAGCCTATCTCCAGGTAAGTGGCTCCACACTCGCTGTTTATAGCAGTCAGAATAGTGGATCCCAAGAAGGTGAAGATGTACTTCATACAGCTATTCGACTAGGGGCTTCTGGGAAGATTAAGGTGTCCCTCAGCCATCTCACCAGGAGCCCCAGAGAGAGAAGGAGTTGTTTCAGTATGGTGACAGTGCTGAAGGCCACTGAGAAATTTTTCTCAGTGAAAATAACCTTGCACTTGGTCTGAAAGTAACAGAACTTCCAGAATTGTCTGGAAGGAATTCTCTGGAATAGGAGGGAGGAAACTTGAAATATTAAACATATTCTATCTTTCCTGCAAAAAGAAAGGTGACTCCAAGGGAGCAGCTGAAAGTCCAGAGGGCAGAGTTGAGAGACTCAGATTAGTCCCAAATCTTAAAACCTGAGGGATTCTCTGCTGAGTTTTCAAACTATTATGGATGGAGACTTCTTTTATTTTTTTTTTCCAGTACTAAGAATTGAACAAATGTCTTACACATGCTAGCGGAGTGCTCCACCACTAAGCTACATCCTCAAGCCCTTTTTATTTTGAGCCAAAATCTCGCTAAATTGCCCAGGCTAGGGTTGAATTTGTGATCCTTCTGTCTCAACCTCCTAAGTAGCTAAGCTTGCAGGCCTGTGACACCCCATCTAGTTTGGTAACTTTTTACCCTTCCTTTCCCTCTTTTTTAAACTGTAATGCCCATAACTTTACCATTGTGCATCGGGGATGGATAACTTTCTTTTTCACTTTCATAGATCCACAGAAGGCAAGGACTCAGGCCAGGGGTCTCAGCCACACTCAATCAAAACGACTTGATGGTGAGATTTTACTCTGTTGAGCTGATGAGATATGGAGGAGAGTTTGGACTTCAAGTGGAAGCAGAAACGGAATGAGACCCTTGGGAAACTGGGAGGGAGCGAAAATGTTTTCCCTTTAGGAAAAGTGTTAATCACTGGGGATTAGAGGGCTGACTGTGGCAGGCAGAACTTTTTATGGCCCCGAAAGATGTCCCTTCCTGGAACATCTGGAATATGCGAATATAGCGAGTTATCAGTAGGGCTGGAGATGTAGCTCAGCGGTACAGTGCTTGCCTGGCAAGCGTGAGGTCCCGAGTTCGATACTCGGTACAAAAAACCCCCAGCAGCAAAAAACTAAGTTGTCACAGCCCTGGTTACATTGTCTCATAGAGCCCATTCCAGTGGGACCTCACCCATCTACCCCTGAGCTACACCCCCACCCCTTTTGATTTAATTTATTCAATTATTTAATTTAATTTAATTTATTTAAATTATTACTTTAAATTATTTAATTACATAAATTGATTTATTTTTGATACCAGGAATTGAGCTCAGGGCCTTGCAGTGCTGGACCACTGAGGCGCGTCCCCAGAACTTTTAAATTCTATGTTGAGATAAGGTCTCATGAAGTTGCTGGGCTGGCCTTGAATCTGGGATCCTCCTGCCTCATCACTCTCCCAAGATCTGGGATTACAGGTGTATGTCTCTGCACCTGGGCACATGAGCCCTTTTAAAAGCAATTTTCCCTCTGGCTGGTGGCAGAAAGGAAAGTCATAGATTTAAAGCACAAGTCGGACTTGATAGACTGCTGCTCACTTATAAATGGATGTGGCTATATACAAAGGACCAGAAAGGCCTGCTGGATTTGAGGGACCCCTGATGACAACCAGCTAGGAAACAGGAACCTCAGACTACAACTGTGTGGAAATGGACTCTGATGACAACCTTAGTGAGTACACAAGCAGATTCTTCCCCGTATCTTCTAGGCAACTGCCTAGGTTGACTGGCAGATAACTGTCAGCCTTGTGAGATTGTATGCAGACAAGCTTCCCTGAGCCTGCCTGGTTTTTTGATCCACAGACATGTAAGCTAGTATATGCTACTGTTTTCGGCAGCTAGGGTTTGTTTTGTTTTTTTTTTTTTGGAGACAGGGTTTCACTATGTAGTTCAGGCTGGCCCTGAGCTCACTATGTAGCCCGGGCAAGCCTCGAACTCAACCATCCTCCTGCCTCTGCCTCCCGAGTGCTGGATTACAGGTGTGAGTCACCACACCCAGCACTGTGGTGTGTGGTACTGATTGCTGGTGGGTGTGAGTCACCACGCCCAGCATTGTATGTGGTTACCGGGGATCGAGCTCAGGACCTTGCGCTTGTGAGGCAGGCGCTGGAACCACTGAACTAAATCTCCGGCCCAAAGCTGCTAAGTTTTTGATGGCTTCTTATATAGCAATGGAGAACTGGTACAATGCCCCAAATTATGGTGTTGGGTCACATGATTAAGTGTGTTTAGTTTTATAGTAGTGGATGGACATGGATCTCTTAGAATATGTCCTAGCCTTAACCTTTGGTAGCTGTAAAGTAATTTTATTTAGAAACAAAGTATTTCACAGATATATTCAAGTTAAGATGAGGTCATATTAGATTAGGATGGGACCTAAATCCAATGACTGATATGTCTATAAGAAAAAGAAGGCCAATCATGCTGGCACACACCTGTAATCCTCAGGAGGCTGAGGCAGAAGGATTGCAAGTTTGAGGTCAGCCTGGACAGTTTAGACACTGTCTCAAAATAAAAAATAAAACAGGTTAGGGATGTAGCTCAGCACTCTCTCGATTTGGTCCCCAGTACCGCAAAATGAAAGTGAAAAAGGAGAGGGTGATTTGGACACAGGTACACACAAAAAGAAGGAGGACATGTGATTATGGAGACACTAGCCAAGAAATGTAAGAGTCACTGGGGGCCACCAGAGGCTGTGGAAGAAGTAAAGTGGG
The DNA here is from genome assembly GCA_004025085.1 of Thryonomys swinderianus. Lineage (NCBI taxonomy): Eukaryota > Metazoa > Chordata > Mammalia > Rodentia > Thryonomyidae > Thryonomys > Thryonomys swinderianus. The sequence goes on along the minus strand of PVIC010037950.1, from coordinate 7,173 downwards.
TTCTTCTCTAAGGGTCTTCAGGGAAAGTGTGGCCCCACTGGCAGGTTTTGATGGGGGAGGGCCCCCTTTTGTACTGGAGATCAAACTTAGGGCCTTGTACTGAGCAGCATCATTAGTCTTTTTTATTTTTTATTTTGAAACAGAATCTCACTGACTTGCTAAATTGCCCAGGCCAGCCATGAACTTGACAATCTTCCTGCCTCAGATTCCCAGAGTGCTGGGATTATAAGCCTGCACCAACTACAGGTTTTTTAGACATGTTTTTTTTTTTTTTCAGGTTTAAGAAGTTCATTCAAGGGTCCGGGATTTAGCTCAGTGGTTCCAGTGTCTGCCTTGCAAGCACAAGGTCTGAGTTCAGTGTTGTCTGCTTTGCAAGTGCAAGGTCCTGAGCTCAGTCCCTGGCACCACATACCACAATGCCAGGTATCGTGGCTCACACCTGTAATCCCAGCACTCGGGAGGCAGAGACAGGAGGATCGCCAAGAGTTCGAGGCTAGTCTAGGCTACATAGTGAGCTCTGGGCCAGCCTGAACTACCAAGCGAGACCCCGTCTCAAAATTTAAAAAAAAGTTCATTCAAATTTATTATGAGTTTATCGAGTGTCAAATGCTTTTTCTGCACCTATTGAAATGATGATCAAGTGTTCTTTATCCTTTATTCCTCAGTGGCATTCATTTTCAAGTGAATTTAGTTTTTCTGAACATTTAGCAGATAGATATGGATTTTGTAACTTTTTGGCTACAATTTTCTCCTGTCATTTATGTGAAAGGTCCACAAATATGGGGGCCTACTTTTCTGGTCACTGAAATGGGTCCATTTTGCCCACAGTGCAGTGTGCCAGTCAATGAGGCAAAAGTTCTACAAGGGAATATTCGCAAGAGGGTTGAGCCTGGAACCCACCTCCCCTTTGGGGTACACAAGGAATGAAGAAGCAGTCATCGAAGGTGTGGAGAAAAACAATTGTAGGTGAAATCAGCATGATCGGAGGGTAGAGGTTTCCTCCTCTCCCGCCAAAAAGTCACTCATTAGACACCTGCGGAGGCTCAAGTGCAGAGTCAGCAATTTCGATGAACACTCCTTCAAGCTCTGGAAAAGTAACCTAGGCAACCATTATCTTCATAACCCACATGTCAGAGGTGTTCACTATTGCAAAATGGGAGACTCAATATACAGCTCAGCTGCATGAGCTCCAGAATTTTCAAAGCCAACTAAAAGTAATTAACTAAGGAGGAGCATAGGTGCTCAGAGCTGGCAAAATAAAAAGCCCAAAGGGTTGGGTGCGAATGAGACTAGGCCAGCTGTCTTGAGGACAGTGTGTGACAGCTCCTTGGGAGTCACTTCTGAGCTTCGGGAAATGCATGTTTACAGCTGTGAGCCCTGCCTGCTAAATGCCCAGTGAGCAAAGGCTGTTTTATTCTACATTCTCTTCTCTTCCCCCTACTTTGCTAGACCTGCCTTTTTCTTTGGCTCTATTGTCACTGCCCTATTCGTTTGGTTAGTTAGCATCTCTCCAGCGTTGATCTTTTTTTTTTTTTTTTTTTTTTTTTTTTTTTTTTTTTTTTTTTTTTTTTTTTTTTTTTTTTTTGAGACAGGGTCTCGCTTTGTAGTTCAGGCTGGCCCTGAGCTCACTATGTAGCCCAGGCAAGCCACTGCAAACTCAGCAATCCTCCTGTCTATGCCTCCCGAGTGCTGGGATGACAGGCGTGAGCCACCACGCCCGGCACTGTGGTATGTGGTATTGATGGCTGGTGGGCGTGAGTCTCCACGCCCAGCATTCTATGTGGTTACCGGGGATCGAACTCAGGACCTTGCACTTGCGAGGCAGGCGCCGGAACCACTGAGCTAAATCTCCGGCCCTCTCCAGTGTTGATCTTTAACCTCAAAGGACGCTTTGATAACTGATTCTAAGACCCAGGTGTCACCCTTTTTGGCAGAGCACTGTGAATGGAGCATGAGCCCCAGCAGTGGCCGCACTTCCTCTTCCCACTGCGCTTCCTAAACTGTCTGCAAGTCGCTGTTGGTTATTTTGTTCTTCCCTGTTGCTGCCTGAAGCTTCTTTTGCACATAATGCCAGTACTGTAGCATCATAACACTGGTGTGTGTGTGTGTGTGTGTGTGTTGGTGCTACTGAGGAGTGAACCCAGGGCCTTCACATTGACCTGCACTCATAGCCCTTTTCATTTATTTATTTTTAATTTTTGAGATAGAGTCTCACTAAATTGCCCAGGCTGGGCTCACACTTGAAATCCTCCTGCTTCAGCCTCCCAGAGTGCTGGCACCACCACACCCAGCCACATTTATGTGTCTTGTCTTGTCTTTTCTTTTTTCTTTTCTTTTCTCTTCTTTTTTTGTTCTGTGGTAACAGGGGTCAAGCTCATGACCTTTTGATTGTGAGGCAGGCGCTAGAACCACTGAGCTAAATCCCTGGCCCTACGTTTTTTGTTTTGAGAGAGATAATTTGTCATCTAGCTTTGTAGTACAGATAACTTACTATAAAAGAAAGCTAGCCGCTGAGTTACCTGAACATGGGAAAACAAAGAGCAAAATGTCCACTCCTGAGATGATAACAGGTGTGTGTGTGTGCGCACGCATGTGTGTGATAATTCTTTTTGTTGGACCACATCTTCTATGCAGCAGGTGGCAGAAATAGTTGGGAGTGGACAGGGAGCAAACAAACCAGAAAGGGACACTTTTTGCCTCTGCTACTTGCAAAAATGCTTGAGATTTATATTGTGATGGGATAAGATGGCTGTTCTTGTAAGATGTTCTTTTCAGAGGGGACCTGAAGAGTAGATTTTATTCACAACCACCATTAGTTACAATTAAAATAAATGAACACTATCCTTTTACCTGATTTTAACTTCTGTTTAAAAATTTAATAAAAGCTAACAAATTTGAAATAAGTAAAAATAATCTACAGGCTTTGAGCAGGGATACTTTAAAACCAAGTAACTATGGTTTAAGATGAGTGATAAGATAAATATATAGGAACTGGGCATGGTGCTGTACAACTGTAATCCCAGTTCTCTGGGAGGCTGAGGCAGGAGGATAGCAAATTTGAGCCCAGTGTGGGGAACATACCATCTTAGTGAAATTCTATTTCAAAAATTAGAACTAGCTGGGGATATAGCCCGGTACAAAGGCCCTGGGTTCCATTCTCGTTAGAAGAAGGAGGACAAAGGGGAGGAAAAGGAGGGAGGAAGGGAGGGGAAGAGGAAAGGGAGGAAGAAAGGAGGAGAAGACACAGAGAACTGATTTTTAAAATAAACATTTTAAAATCTGGCAAGCTCTGTGATTAGACTTCTCAGTGACTAAAATAGGGAATTTCCATTTTGAAAAGTAAAATGTTGTTCTTTTGGATATTTCAAACCCTTCTCCACACACACTATTCAGATTTTTATTTTAGTCATCATATAGCATCTTACATTTCTCCACAAAATGCTTTTGTCTTTAAATTTCTAACTACTTAAAATGATACGTGTTAAACCTTTAAAAAATTCCTAGTGTCACTGTACCTGCCTGGGAAGCGCAAGATCGTGAGTTCGATTTCCAGTACAAAAACAAAATTCCTAGTGGATTTAGTATTTAAAGTTGTCCGGTCTGGAAGTGTAACTCTAATACATTATCTGAGAGTAAGTTTTAAAACTATGAACAAGAGGGGCATGGTGGCACACACCTGTAATCCCAGCACTCGGGAGGCTGAGGCAGGGAACTGCAAATTCAAGCCTAACCAGGATGAGTTAGCGAGACCTTATTTCAAAATGAAGAATAATAAAAGGGTTGGGGATGTAGCTCAGTGCAAAGGCTCTGGGTTCAATTCCTAGTACTGCAAAAAAGAAGTTCCTATTCTGGAAAAGCAGATTCAACCAGACAAATAAATAAAGTTATGCAATATAGACATAGGTTGAGAGTGCAGCTTAGTAGTAGAGCATTTGCCCAGCATGCATAAGGTCCTGGGTTCAAGATCACCTAATACACACTAACTCTCTCTCTCTCACACACAGACTCACAGTCTGTATCTGTCTCTCTTCTTTCCTCCCTGATATGTCTATGCTTATATATATATAATATATACATAGTGTGTGCAGACGTACGTGCATGTGATTAGTGCTAACTACTAAAGAGAACAAACTAAGGAGCAAGGTTAGGATATTTAGGGCAGAGGGGTGGCAGTGATGGTGTGGAGACTGATAAAGTGAGGTTAGGCCAAATCTGAAGGCAGTGAGACTTCCTGGGGATAGTGCATTCCAGGGAGTGGGGAGGGGGGATGCCAAAATGTATTTTCAGTGGCTCCTTAGTAGTTTTATACTTTAGATTTTAATTTGTATTGTTGCGTGTTTGTAGTATAGAATGACTACATTCCTCGTGGCGAGTTGGCACATGCGCAGAAGACATCGTAACTCTATCCCTTTCCCTCTCCTCCATCTCTCTCCCTCTTTCTCTTGGTCCCTTTCCCATTTGCAACAGATCTGTCTTCCCATTTTCTATGATGTATCTTTTATTTTGCTCTTTAATTATTTATACTTTGGGTTTCTCATACAAGAGAAACCATATGATATTTAAACCTGTGTGTCTGATTTCTTTCACTTACCATTATGGTCTCGGGTGAATTCCAAGCAGTCAGTGCACTGGCAGAAGAAGTTGAAGACCTGTGGGCAGCTCTTGGCTTGTGCTGTGAGGGAATCTGGGTTCTGAGGGAGACATAGAGGGCCTGGAACATTTAGAGAAGGCCATCATCCGATTTAGCATCGTGACAGGATCGCTCTGACTGCTGTGATGAAAACAGAACGAATTGGGAGCAGGCTTCCCTTTGATTAAGAAACCATAACCTCTTGCAGGTGTACAGATGGAATGGTCCAGCAGAGAGGGCGAATTGATGACGCAAAAGACACAAGGGAGAATTATCACTTATTGGCAACTTAGCAAAGACAGCTAACCAGTTTCCTTATGTAATTAAAATGTATTGAATGTACTGCACTATGTAATTTACTCATTTATCATATTTATTGTTTGCTGCACCCACTTGAAATGCAATTTCCATGAGAACAGAGATTTTGGCTTGTTTTATTTGCTTATGTATCACAATTGTTTCCTGCCAAATAGATAGATGCTCAATAAAATTTTGCTGCTGAATATACTTTTATGGGCATAAACAGGAACAAAAAGGTCTGTCGTGTAGAGACAAGCACTTGGTCTGGAGGATACAGAAGCACTTGGGAACCGTGAGAAGTGATGACGACACAGGGAAATGCCAAGCCAGCCCTTGGTGTGGCACCACCCTGCGGGGTCATGGAAATATGCTGTCCTTTCATGCTTCGTGTTTGACCTTTCATTTTGAAATCCTTTTGTACTCGGAGTAAAATGTAGGGAAAGAGCTCTGTCCCACATGTTTCCCTAAAGCACACACATAATAAACACAGCCTTCAGGACTGCCTAGATTCAGAGATTATACTGTTTCTCACAGGGCTCCTGGGCAGCGATTCTAGAAGCAGGCCTGTAATTTCCTGATGTACCCTGCCCTGAGCTCCACATACCCAGCTTCAGCAGAACCACTGGTAAAGATTCAGTATTTGTGAACTCTTAAACACTACTTTTTAAGGAAGCATTAAGATTGTATTCATCTGGCCAGACCACAGAAGTCAGTTTCTTTAGTGCTTTTGATAGAATATCCTAAGTATTCTGTGACAGTCACAGAGGCCTGGGGAAAAAATGACACTCAGCTTCACTTTCCCCAGGCTGCGGTCATTCATTTAAATGTCACATTCTCTTCTCTAGTTTGGAAAACATAAGAAAGGGAGTATTCTGTATAACACAAGTTACAACTGCTGAGGTTTACAAGGGTGATTTATTAAAAAACAATACAGGTTGAATTGCTACTTATGGCCTGAAATTCCTAGATTTTTTTAACTTAAGTATTCATTGCTCAGCTACTCAGTTGGACATTACTGTAAGGAACAAATACATTTTTCTCTTTGAAATACATAACAGTTAACACGCGCTTCTCCTGTCCTCAAAGAAACAGTTGTTTTGTCATAATCTGGGAAGTTACGACTGAATTCACAGGGCATCAGTTTAAACCAAGGGAATTACTGCAGGAAAGAAGGTATAATAGACTAGAGGCCAAAGCTTTCAAACAATTTCTTAATTTCTCCATTTGAAGAAGACAGACTTTGATCTTGCCTGTGATGGAGGTGAACTAATTTGATAGGTTACTGATATTTTCTTCTAATTAGCATAAAATAGTATCAGCACTACTGTGCACACACTTGCAAATTTGCACACACAAACAGATAACTATGCCACCATCTTCAGACAGTGTAATTATGTTTTTAAAACTGAGCTGTTTGCTTTCTGTTGTTTAAAGTTCTTAATATAACCTAGACCCTGCATAGAAGTCCTTTTTTTCAAAGATCCAGTCTAAGAATTCTTTGCTTAACCCCAATAATCATGATTTTTCTCCCATGTTTCTGTCTAGAAAGTTGAGAATTTAATATTTTATGTTTAGATGTATAGAATAATTTTGGGGGATACTGAATGCAGGGCTTTCACACTGAGCTACACCCCCACCTTTTCTTATTTTTTATTTTGATATGGGGTCAGTAAGTCAGTAAGTTGCTCAGACTGGGCTTGAACTTGTGATTATCCTGCCTCAGCCTCCTGAGTAGCTGGGATTACAGGTGTGTGCCACTGACTCCAAAGTTTCTTTTTACTATGATAAAAATATTCTAAAATTGCTTGTGCTGATGGCTGCAGAACTTTGTTGATATACTAAAAACCATTAAAGTGTACACTTTAAATGGGTAGGCTGTCTAGTATGTGAATACTGTATTGATAAAGCTGCTATAAACATTTTTTAGAAGGAAGAAGGAAATGAAGTAATAATGGCATAAAAAATTAAGGATAATTGCCTGTAATCCCAGCACTCGGGAGGCAGAGACAGGAGGATTGCTGAGTTCGAGGCTTGCCTTGGCTACATAGTGAGCTCAGGGCCAGCCTGAACTACAAAGTGAGACCCTGTCTCAAAAAAAACAACAAAAAAAATTAAGGATAATTGAGCAAAAGAACAATCGGACAACTTAAGAGCAGAGCAATAGTACTGATTACTCAGAAAGCCAAAAGAGAGAGAAAGAAAGAAAGAAAGAAAGAAAGAAAGAAAGAAAGAAAGAAAGAAAG
>PVIC010037949.1:0-17833 GCA_004025085.1 Thryonomys swinderianus | reverse complement strand
GGTTAGGTAAAACTCTTGGAGACATTGGCTTAGGCAGAGACTTTATGAATAAAACTTCTACAGCACAAGAACTAGCAGAATCAACAAATGGGATCTCATCCTACTGAAAAGTTTCTGCACAGCAAAGAAAGTCACTGGCACCACTAAAAGACAACCAACAACATGGGAAAAAAATCTCTACTAGCTGTTTATCAGACAAGGGGCTATTATCTGCAATATATAAAGAACTCAAACAGATCAGCCACCCCAAGTTTAAAGACCCAATTCAAAAATGGGCATCTGAAATGAACAGACATTTCTCAGAGGCAGAAGTCAAAGCAGCTAAGAAGCATATGAAGACATGTTCAATGTCACTGGTCATTTGAGAGATGCAAATGAAAACAACACTGAGATTTCATCTCACTCCACAAAGAATGGCTGCTATTACAAAATCAACCAACAATAAATGCTGGCGAGGCTGTGGGGAGAAAGGAATCCTTCTCCACTGTTGGTGGGATTGTAGACTTGTGCCACCATTATGGAGATCTGTGTGGAGATTTCTCAGAAAACTAGGGCTAGGGGTCCCATTTGACCCTGCCATCCCCCTGCCAGGAATATATCCAAAGGAATTTTGAAAATCACATTGGAAAGACAGATGTACACCCTTGTTCATAGCAGCTCAGTTCATGATAGCTCAATCTTGGAAACAACCCAAATGCCCATCAACTGGAGACTGGATAAAGAAGATGTGATTTTTCAAAATAAAATGGAGTATTATTCTGCCATAAAGAATGACAAGATTCATTCATTTATGTGCAAATGGATACACCTGGAGGACACAGTAATAAGTGAAATAAATAGATCACAGATAGGCAAATACCAGATCTTCTCTTTCATGTGAACACCTGTAGATGTAAATGAGCTCTAGAAAGTATGACTGTTTTTGTAGAATGGGAAATTTCCAAAGGAAATTTGGTTTGGTAATGTAATGAGGGGAGAGAATAAATATGATTTTGAAAGAAAATAAAAGAGCATGTATATAGGGGGTGGGGAGGTGTGGGTGGGTAGGGATGTGGGTAAAAATGAGAATTAACTTGTGTCACATAGTGGTACAAATTCCCCAATGTTATGTGTGATTGTGAGATGTATATAAAATGTACCAAAACAGAATTCAATTACAAAAAAAAAATCTCTCCTCCTTGGGCCAGAGATTTAGCTCAGTGGTCCCAGTGCCTGCCTATCAAGCACAAGGTCCTGAGTTTGATCTCCACATATAATGATACCACGCGTGGTGACTCACACCCACCAGCAATCAATACCACACTTCACAGTGCCCAGTGTGGTGGCTCATGCCTGTAATCCCAGCATTCAGGAGGCAGAGGCAGGAGGATTGCTGAGTTTGAGGCTTCCCTGGGCTACATACTGAGCTCAAGGCCAGCCTGAACTACAAAGTGAGATCCTGTCTCAAACAAAAAAAAATATCTCTCCTCCTGTCTGGTCAATTGATCTCTATCTCTGTCTCTCTCTTGACAGGGTCTTACCATGTATTTCACATTGGTCTTAAACTATGTTGTCCCACACTAACCTTGCACTCATAGCCATCCTACTACCTCAGCCTCCTGAGTGGTGTGATTATAGGAATGCACCATTAGACCTCGCTTTCTCTCTCTTTTTTGAGACAAGGTCTTGCTACATAGCTCTTGCTGGCCTTGAATTCACTGTGGAGCCTGTACTGGCTTCAAATTTGTGGTGATCCTTCTGCCTCAGCTTTCCAGGTGCTGGGATTGTGGCCCACCACACCCAGCTCTCTCTGATTTCTCTTCTGCTACTTCTCCTAATTTATCCTGATGCTGAAAATTATTTATTATTTATTATTTATCCTGATGCTGAAAATTATTGTAAAGTTATTTATGACTCTTTCTTTCCTTAAACATTCAATATTTGCCGGGAATTTAGCTCAGTTGAAGCATGCTTGCCTTGCAAGCATAATGTTCTGAGTTCAAAACCTGGTACCGCAAAAACAAAAACACAAAGAAGCCCAAAACATAGAATATTTGCAAACACACTATTAAGAATTTACTGAGTCCTTACTTTGTACCAAGTAAAGGGTTTTAGATATCATCTGATCTAAATCTAGATCCAAAGTAGGTACTATAATTATTATTTTTCTATAGAGGACAGGATCAGATGTGGTAACCTACCAAAGACAGCACTGGGTTTGAAACTGAATCTTTTTTTTCAGACAGGGTCTCGCTTTGTAGTTGATGCTGGCCCTAAGCTCACTATGTAGCCCAGGCAAGCCTCAAACCTAGCAATTCTCCTGCCTCTGCCTCCTGAGTGGTGGGATTACAGGAAAGAGCCATCACGCCCGGTGCAGTGGTATGTGGTATTGATTGCTAGTGGGTGTGAGTCTCCATGCCCAGCATTGTATGTAGTTACCGGGGATTGAACTCAGGACCTTGCAGTTGTGAGGCAGGCACCAGAATCACTGAGCTAAATCTCTGGCCCTGAAACTGAATCTTTTGATTGCAGAGTCTTGGTTCTTAAACATGATTTGATGTGACCACCCTACCCAGGCCATTATTAGCTTCATGCAGCTACAGCTCACCTGGTATAGTCCTCCAAAATGACTGGTTTTGTTTGAGGTAAGAGTCGCACATGTAGATGAAACTAGCCTTAAACTCCTAGTGATCCTCCTGCTTCAGCCCCTTGAGTGCTGGCATTATATATGTGTGCCACCATGCCTGGCTTTCATCTTTTTAATTGTTTTGTAGTACTGGAGACTGAACCCAGGGCCTTTGTAATGAGCTACACCACCCACTCCCTTTTGGACACAGGGTCTTGGTAAGATGCCCAGGCTGGGTTCAAACTTTTCATACTCCTACCTCAGACTCCTGAATTGTAGGAATGGCAGACGTGTACTACCACACTCAGCTCCTAATCCATATGCGGCACTTTTTTTTTTTTTTTTTTGAGACAAGGTCTCATTTTGTAGTTCAGGCTGGCTTTGAGCTCACTATGTAGCCCAGGCAAGCCTTACGCTCAGCAATCCTCCTGCCTCTACCTCCTGAGTGCTGGGATTATAGGCGTGATCCACCACGCCTGGCAATACAGCACTCTTGATTCTACTCAAAACCCAGTAGTTTCACCAGTGTCTTACAAATTAAAACTAAGTCTAAAGTTCCTGAAATTGTTTTCAATGATTCAAATATGTAAGCCAAAAACTATTCCCTCAGATTCTGATCTTATACTATATTATATAAACTTCTTTTTTTTGTTTTTGGAGACAGGGTCTCGCTTTGTAGTTCAGGCTGGCCCTGAGCTCACCATGTAGCCCAGGCAAGCCGCTGCGAACTCAGCAATCCCCTTGTCTCTGCCTCCTGAGTGCTGGGATGAAAGGCGTGAGCCACCACGCCCGGCATTGTGGTATGTGGAGGCGTTGATTGCTGGTGGGCGTGAGTCTCCACGCCCAGCGTTATATGTGGTTTCCAGGGATTGAACTCAGGACCTTGTGCTTGCGAGACAGGCGCCGGAACCACTGAGCTAACCCTCCGGCCCTAAACTTCTTGATGATCCTAACTGTACTAGTAGTTATTCATGATTTAGAATATGTGAATGCTTTTTCCTTTCTGCACTAATATGCATACTACTTCTTTCAACTAGAATGCTTTTATGTCTCAAATGTGTAGAAATCTTTCTTCCCTTTGAAATAAGTAAATCTTGCTGTACTTGTTACAAATCTCCTTGTATCACTGCAGTTACTTATGTTCACACTTTTATCCTGGTGATAAATGGAAAATTTCTTGAAGACTGGTACCACACTTTCATCTTCAACATTATAAGATGTACAAGACCTGACGTGACAACTGTACAATAACTAAAGAATCAACATTTAATTTTAATAAAATAGTAATTACAAATATATTTTCCTACATAAGTATAAACATGCTAAGTTCTATCTATAAGAAATCAATCAATTTTCTTTTTAGATTTGAGACCCATCCAAATTGAGGAAAAACCATCTAAAATCTTTAAAGTCATACAGTTAATTTAAAAACCAAGGACACAACTATGCTTGACAGGTAAAAATCAATTTAAAAGCTCATCTTTAGAATAAGTCTCTTGTATTCTTTAAAAAAATTTCAGTAAACACTTATTATAGCTTATTTTTTCCTCTATTCTTTAAATTCAGTAATGTTTTAAAAATGTGTGATCAAACTTTCCTCTGCTTATGAGCATTTGTTCTAATATTCACATGTTATTTTTAATATACATAGTAACTTACTCAAATATTTATTAAACACTTACTATGTGTCAAGCACTATTCAATGCCTGGCAAACATTTCACAATATGAGCAAAATAATTAAACCAAGGAAAATGCAATCAAAAGGCATGAGAAGAATGTAAAAAAAAACCCACAATGGTTAATAGATTGCGAGTTAGGTATAACCAAATTTAATTATCAATTAGAAGTATTAATTTTTGTTAATGGTAAATAATATACTTCATTTCACAAAGAACTATGAAAGGTATATATTACTTTCAAGTACCATGTACTGGTAGAAAACCTCAATGTTGAATGTGATCATAATGTATATATAAAATGTACCAATAAAATAAATTAAACACTTTCAAGTACCACAGTGCATTAATAAACCTATTAAAATATTGTTTGAGAGCCCTATTTTTTATTATATTTAAAGTTATTTTTGTGACGGATCTTGTTATGTAGTGCAGTTTGACTTTGAACACACTATATAGCCCAGGCTAGCCTTGAATTCATGGAGATCATCCTGTTTCAGCCTCCTGAGTATTGGGATTACGGGTATGTACCACCAGATCCAGCTTTATTTTGTGTTATTACACAATATACATGTATGAAGGTTTCATCTCAATGACTGGCACCACTGCAATAAAGTTTAGTCAGCAATGACTAAAAGATATAATAAATAGAACTTTATCATAATTAAGTACCCTAAGAGCAAGTTTGATTTCCCCTCCAAGAGCAAGTTTTAAAAAGTTACTATAGGGCTTGCATGTAGCTCAGGGGCACAGCATTTGTCTGGTAAGCATGAGTTCCTGAGTTTGATCCCTGGTACCAAAAACAGGTTACTATAATTTTTTAGTACACAGACTAGAAAAAGATCAATTAGTTACCTGAAAGCTCTTGAATGCTTCTTAAAAATATAAAACCGGTTATCTGGGTGAGTGGTATGAGGGCTGGAGAGATAAAATGCAAACAAGAGTTTATTATACATTATTTCATATTAATTTCATGACTATGTATCAACTCCATGTTCAGTCTTAGTTTTGAGTAAAAGATCATGGATCTAAATAATAAAATTCTTATCATTTGCTATGGTCTGAAACTTTGTAGCCCCTAATTCATATGGTAAAATCCTAATCTCAATGTGATGATATTGGAAGGTAGAGCCTTTCAGATCTTTGTGGAGTGACTACATCTTGAGGGTAAAACCCTCAGAATGAGATGAGTGGCCTTATAAGAGAGACCTCACAGAGCTAGACTGCCCCTTCCACCATATGAGGATGCAGTGAGAAGGTGCCAAGTATCAGGAATTGTCCCTCACCAGACACCTATATCTGCTGGTACCTTGATCATAGACTTCCTAGTCTGTGGACTATGAGAAATAAATTTCTGTTGTTTAATAGCCACTCAAGTCTATGGTGTTTTATTACAGCAGCAAATGGATAGCCACTTTTGTTTAATTCTAGATTATTTTATGTTCCATTTTACCTGTTGCATATTTTAATCACATATCTCCCTAAGAATATTCTTAGATGTTCAGTTGTTCACCACTATAAAAGGATACTCAAAAAGTTAAAAATGCAAAGAGCAAATTAAACTTTCAACTACTGAGGATAAAACAAAAGATATTTGCTGTAACAGAAATTCCTATGGAAAAAAATCATTAATTATTTTCACATGTCGATATACTTGGTTGGGAAGAACAGATAATCTTAATGATCTTGGAAGTAAATGTTACTTGAGCTATATGCTATTAACATCAACCAAATATAGCATTTAAAGAATCTTTTTGCAATTACTACAACTTTTAAAGAAGTAAATTAAAAGCAGCAGAGTTCCTAAGTTCAAATAATGCTTCTCTCATGCAAAGAATCCAAACTTTGCAACAGAGTTTTTACAGTCCCTTTAAAACTGGTAAGGGCCTGAGATTTAGCTCAGTGGTTCTGGCACTTGCTTCACAAGCGCAAGGTCACAAGTTTGATCCCCTTCTCCAGTACCAACAACAAACAAACAAACACAAACAAAACAACAGATAAGGAAATTTCTCCTGTGTTAGAAAGTCAGAAAGGATTAGTCCAATATGGTATCTCTAAAACTGAGGTCCATGGACCAGCAGCATTAGCATTACCCAGAAGCTTACTAGAGATACAGCCTTAGGTTTCACTGAAAATTTACTAAATCAATCTACAGCAGCAGGGTCCAGAAATCAGTTTCAATATAATTTTGAAGCTGATTATTACCCAAGATAAAGTTTGAGAAGCACAAGCCTTTTTCTAAGTTTTTTTGAGGGAGGGTCTCACTGTGTAGTCTAGCCTGGTCTCAAACTTGTAGCAATTGTGCTTCAGTCACCTGAGTGCTGAGATCACAGGCATATTCCAACACACCTGCAAAATGTGCTAGTCTTACCTTATATTGACAAACTCAAACAAGCCAACACATATACCATGTCAAAGGTTATAATATACTATATGTTATGACTTATATCTAGATGTCCCTCTAAAGCCTCATGCACTCATAGGTGGGGCTTTTGGGAGGTGGCTAGATCATGTGTGTGTGTGTGTGTGTGTGTGTGTGTGTGTGAGAGAGAGAGAGAGAGAGAGAGAGAGAGAGAGATACTGGATTAGCTCACTGAGGGGTGTATAGTTGGGTGTGATGTTGGGAGGTGAATCCTGGTGGGAAGTAGGTCATTATGGGGATGGCTTGGAAAGGGATGCCTTGATGCTGCTTTGCTTCCTGCTTGCCATGCCATGAATGGTTTTTCATCTACCACGTATACCCCCAACCCTACTTTAGAACTAGTCAATTATGGGCCGAAACCTCTACAAACTGTGAGCCAAAATAAACCTTTCTTCCTTTAAGTTGTAGGTGTTGGGCATTGTGTCTAGGCAATGAGAAAGCAACTAAAACAGTATACCCACTTGGCAAAAAGAAGACTCTATAGCTAGTTACAACTCCAAGAAAAATATCCTCAGAATAGGTGCCATGGTAAATACAAAGAACTTTGCTCTGAAGGAGATAACACAGAGTTGCATAAGGGAGAATAACTCAGTGTTACAGAACTCAAAGAGATGATCTCAAGAATGGCTGTAGTGCCTGTAGTGCTGGGCATGGTGGCTCATGCCTGTAATCCCAGCACTCAGGAGGGAGAGGCAAGACTGCTGAGTTCGAGGCTTGCCTGGGCTCCATAGTGAGCTCAGAGCCAGCCAGAACTACAAAGTGAGACCTTGTCTCAAAAACAACAACAAAAATATGGAGCCAGCGATTTAGCTCACTGGTTCCAGCGTTTGTCTGGAAAGCTCAAGGTCCTGAGTTTGATTCCCCAGTAACCACACACCACAATGCTAGGCGTAGTGGCTTGCACCTATAATCCCAGTACTCAGGAGGGAGAGGCAGGAGGATTGCCTCTAGTTTGAGGCTAGCCTGGGCTACATAGTAAATTCAGGGCCAGTCTGAACTACAAAGCAAGACCTTGTCTCAAAAAAAAAAAAACCAAACTGCTCTAGTGAGCAGATATTTCATAAAAAGTCAACTGAGAAGGAAAGAGGGGAGAATTCCAGGGAAAAATCAAGAATAAGGAAACTGGGTGTGATGGTGCACACCAGTAATCCTGATCTTTGTGAAGTTGAGGTAGGACGATCATAGTGAGTTCCAGGCTAGCCTGGGATACATAGTTTAGTTCAAAGACAGTGTAAATTACAGAGAGCAAGACCTTTCTCAAAAGAGAAAAAGAAAAAGCTATTGCTGATATTGAAAATGGAGAAATTATCTTTTAGAAATTAATCGTTTTGGAGGCCTGACTTCTAACAGAGTTGGGATAGGCTGGGAATAAAGGTACTCAACCTCACAAAGAAATGGAGCTTCTATACATACAGAGTTCAAGCCTATAAGAAAAGTCCACACTGGGAAGAGAGGTAGGAGTGAAGGTGAACCATTTGGGGACTTATTACTTGAGTCAATAAGGGAATCATGGTGTTACTGAAGTAGGGGAAAAACAAAGACCTAGCAAGCCCTTTACAGAGGGACTGTAAGTTTTCAGTTTTAGTATATGTGCTGCTGAAGCGAGCACAAGTTTTCAGTTTTATATGAGGCTAATAATAAGAGCTTAATGTATAGTATGAGACTTCAGGTGTGGAACTTACAAGAAATTGGAGCCTGGAGCATATTGAAAATATCTAAGGACAGAATGGGGTCAGTGGGTCCATAAGGCATTTAGGAGGCCTAAGAAAAGGAGGACATGGAAGGACAGACTGAGATAGGGTTTTATGATTGGATTTTAAATGTCACCTAAGGTCCTTATGCTTGGTTATTAGCTTATGGTACAACTGGAAGGCAGTAGAACCTTTAAGAGGTGGATCCTAGGTCAAGGAATTTAGGTCATTGTGGAGGTGTCCTGGAAGGGGATACTGTGAATACAATCCCTTCCTGTCTCTCCTTGCCTTCCAGCAGTCATGAGGCAAACAGTTTTATTCCATCACACTACCTGTCATGATGTGCTGTCTTGTCACAGGTCCAAATGCTACTGAGCCAGATAGTCATAGATTGAAACCTCTGAAATTATGAGCCAAACAAACTTTTCTTCCTTGTAAGTTATTTACTTCAGGTGCTTTTTCACAGTGATGAAAATCCAACTAGCAAAAACAGGTTTAAGAAATGAATAAACTATTTTCCAATTTAATGCTCTGTAAATTAAGGGCAGAATCAAGGCCCCATTAGAGTAGCCATGTATTTAGCACAGCGTTAGAGACTGGTATTGCTCTGAGAAAAGTACTGTGGAAAAGGTTGGCTGAGGCCTGGTTTAAAGCAACCAGAGAATAGGTGTAGTACCACGATAGTGGAAAATCAGTGGAAAATTGTAGAAGCTAGAATCTTAGGAAACCATAATGTATGGTGGATCAAGAGAACTCCATGAGCTCTAGAAACTTAGGATAGTGCATTATTTCATGCTGCTATCTCATATCTATATTAATAATGCTTTGAAATAGACTGAGCTTAATGGATATTAGGGTAAAAGTGTTCTGAATCTTAGACAATGTTTAACTTGTCTTATAAAAGCAAACTAGGTCAAAAGTGAAAATATCAAATAGTCAGAATTGAACAAATGGATCTTAGGAAAACTCAGCATTGAAATTAGGGAATTTAGAGTGAAAAGGTAAAATAATAAGGTTCTGAGAATAGTTAAGGTACCAAGAAAGGAAGTATAGATAGGCAAGAAGGGTTGAAGGAAGAAAGTAGAGTGTAGCCAAAAACAAGGAAGAAAAATGGGCAGTAACAGTTCAATAGAAGTTGAAGAAAGCAATTTTTTTTTTTTTTGAGACAGGGTCTTGCTTTGTAGTTCAGGCTGGCTCTGAGCTCACTATGTAGCCTAGGCAAGCTTCGAACTTGGCAATCCTCCTGTCTCTGCCTCCCGAGTGCTGGGATTACAGGTGTGAGCCACCACGCCTGGCAAGAAGAAAGCAATTTTTAAAAGTGAGAATAGCTCAGTGGCAGAGCACTTGCCCAGTATCCTCAAGGCCTTGGGCTTGCTACCTAGCTACACTTCCCTCCCCCAAATGAGTAATCAAAATTATCAAACATGAGTGAAGTCACAAAAGATTAAGAATACCTATTGGTGAGCATGTTAGTCATTGGCACACTAAAACTTTATGGGAGCAGCTTTAGCTGTATGTGCTAATGACACTTGAATTACAAAAGGTTAAAAAAAGAATATTTTTGTTACAAAATTGATGGTAGGTTAGGGATTTAGTTCAGTGGTTCCAGTTCCTATGCTGCAACTGCAAGGTCCCAACTTTGATCCCTGGTCTAAGAAAACAAAAACAAAACTAAAAACCCACCATATTGATGGTATAAAAGGAAGACAATCAAAATATACAAAGACAAACCTTTGTCCTAAAAAATACCTGAAAACATCTGTAGGCGGGAGTAACGTGGCAGAGAGAGAAATTAAAGTAAGGCCCCAGACACCTAAATAATGTTACAGAGGAAATGCAGGAAAGGAAGAGCAGGGTTAAATTTATAAAAATGGGACTTATGTTTTCTGAGGTTAATACCTGGATGAAAGAGGAGGCCCTAAGGTAGAAAAAACACTTGGAGGAAAAAAAAAAAACACAAAAAACAATGGTCTCTGAGTAATATGCAAGCAAGGTTAACAACTGAGAGACTAAAACTTAAAGGTCATAAAAAGTCATGTTAAAACAAATGTATGTTTTTAAAAGGACCAAAATTAAAGTTAAAAGACTACATATTCAGAGCTGACTGAATCAAGCACAATTTGGTACTCTGGAAATAAGCACAGAAAGTAAAAAATGAGATTCAAAGACAGCAAGGCTAACTGTTAGGTAACAAATTCAAGGACAAAAACACAGAAGAATTCAAAACAAGATGACCCTTAGGAAGGATGAAGTTCACTAAATGGTGCTGCTGGAATGGAAAGAGGATCAAGAACCTAAAAGACATATGGTACTGTAAATTCAAAATAAGTACTGCACATAAAAAGGTAAAATAGGATGGTGGGAAGATGGTGATACAGTAAGATAGAGGTAGATAGGAAGTGCTAGTGCAAAAATATTGTAAGTACCCTGAAGTCATGCTGATCATTAAGGGGTAAAGAAATTCTTTTAGGTCAGGCAATAAAGTCATCAAAAAATATGGGCAAATCCTTCACAATGCTAACATACTACAACAAGAAAATAACATAGAGGCTTTGTTATGACCTTCAGTGAAACTACTTTTACTGCTTATATCTTAATTCTAACTGAAAATAAGTAGATTTATCTTAAGTTGCATAATCAACTCATTAAATTTCTATCTAAACACTATTTTGGCTATCAAAAATCCATCTTAAAGGAATAAACGTCTCCTAATTAAGTCCCAAATGAAAGGAAAACTGTTTGTATCAGGCTGGCCTTGAACTCACTATACAGCCCAGGGTGTCCTTGAACTTGTGGTGATCCTCCTGCCCCATCCTCCTGAGTTCTTGGGATTACAGGTGTGCACTACCATGCCTGGCTGTAATACTGGGTCTGAGGTCTTTCTTTAGCATAGAAAACATAGTAGGTGCATAAATAATATAAGCCAAATCAATGTATGAACAAATTTCCAACAGCAGTATATAACTGCAATATCCCCAGTCTCACTTTACTGAAATGAATGAATACAAAGATAAGATGGCTGGCTGGAGAAATAAATATAAAAAGATGAAGGTGAGGAAGAGATGGAAGGAAGAAGAGGAAAAATAATGTTCTTAGCATGATGACAAAACCAGGACCCTCTTAAAGTGATCATTTTAAAGAGAGCAACTCATGTGGTTGTATGTATTGAACATTAAAAGTTTCCTATTTGAAAACTTTTTTACTTAAAAGGAAAAACAATTCACATAGAGAAACACATTTCCCTAATAAACCCATTCTAATTTCACTAGTCTAATAATTCTAATTTTTGTCCCAGTATTTTCAAAAATAGTGCAAGGAATATCCTAGAAGTTCCACTTTGTTAGATTCTTTTAGTCCTTTGATGAGATTAAGTTAATAAGATAAATCTGTTTTCAAAAATGTAACTCCCTGAGTTACATTTGCTGGGGAGTCCTGGAGAGTAAACCTAAGATCTTGCACATGCTAAGCAAGTACTCTACCATTGAGCTGCACAGCAATTTTGATTGGCATTTCACATGCTTAACATACCTCATCATATGATTTACAAAGGCTTTGTTACAGTTAGTGTTGTATTTGCAAAAATTACAGTTGACAAACATAGAAAAGTGGTTTGCAAAATCTTTAATTTTGGAACGACACTCAATACATTTGTAAATTCCCCGATGATACCTTATGGAGACAAAAAAAAAAGATAAAATACACTGTTAGAACAAAAATAATAAGGGAAAAAGTTATTAATGATTTATGAATTGAAGACAAGATGTCTAATAGAAGTTAATATTTCCCCAGAATAAAAAAGATCAAATTAGCAAAGATCAATTATCACAACATAAAAGCACAAAACATAAGATTCAGGTATCTGCTAAGCAGATACAAAAGGTATCTTTTAATCATTTGCTTGGGCCTTATGCCAGATAAGTGATTATCATGTAAATGTATCAGAGGATTCTATGATAGGGTTTATTATATGAAAATAAAATCTTAAGATTAAATTAGTATTGTATACCAGGAATAAGGGTGTACCTTAAGTTCTTCAAAGCTGTGCTAACTTTACTTTTTGTGTCGCACTCTTTCTTTTGCTTGCCAGAGGGTTTTGATCTGCATTTAGCTGTACTTCTACTTGGTTTACTTGTACTGGGTTTATTTGTAGTGGACATAGTTGCCTGAGGTTTAGTCGTCTTAGATTTGCTTGCATGAGACTTTGTGACATTTTTGGCAGCTGTATCTTTAGATTCTGGAGGTAAAACTTGAAGAGAAGGAAAGCCTGGAGCAGAACTAGAAAGTGTACTTGATGGTTTTGACTGAGACAATCCAAATGAGGTTCGAATAGTAACCTGTAAGAAAAGCCATACATACATTTAAAAAATTATTCATGGTCACATTAAAAAGATCACCTGTAGGGTGGGGGATTTAGCTCTGTGGTACTGTCTGGCAAGGTCCTGAATTTGATCCCCAGTATAGGGTGGGGGATTGATCACCTGTAAGCCCTCACATTAATGAATTATTTTTGTTTTGAGACAGGGTCTTGCTTTGTAATTCAGGCTGGCTCTGAGCTCACTATGTAGCCCAGGCTGGCCTCGAACTCAGAGCAATCCTCTTTGCTCTGCCTCCTGAGTGCTGGAGATTACAGGTGAGGGCCACCATGCCCAGTAACTAATTGGTTTTGACAAGGGTGCCAAAACAATTCTTTAGGGGGAAAGAATAGTACTATTAACAAATGGTGCTAGAAAAACTGATCTCCAAACTCCAAAGAATTAATTCAAACCCCTATTTCATATTTAGATATAAAAATTAGCTCAAAATGTATAAAACTAAATTATATTTTATTTTAATTTTATTATCATTTTTTTTTTTAGTTTTTTGAGACAGGGTCTTGCTTTGTAGTTTAAGTTAACTCTGAACTCACTATGTAGCCCAGCCTAGCCTCAAACTTTTGGCAATCCTCCTGCCTCTGCCTCCCAAGTGCTGGCACAGGTGTGAGCCACCACACCCAGCTCAGAGACTAAATTTTAGAAATTACAACTGTAAAACTCTTCAAATGGCTGGGCGTGATAGCTCACGCCTGTAATCCCAGCACTGGGGAGGCAGAGGCAGGAGGATTGCTGTGAGTTCGAGGCTTGCCTGGACTACATAGTGAGCTCAGGGCCAGCCTGAACTACAAAGGCAAGACCCTGTCTCAAAAAAAAAATTCTCTCGGGAGGCTGAGGCAGGAGGATTGCTGAGTTCGAGGCTTGCCTGGGCTACATAGTGAGCTCAGGGCCAGCCTGAACTACAAAGCGAGACCCTGTCTCAAAAAAAAAATTCTCTGAATATGAAAGTGATAAAAAAGAATATGAAAGTGATCCTCATAACCATAGGTTAGGCAACAGTTTCTTGAATATTTTACTCAAAGTGAAAGCAAACAAAAAAGGACAGGTATTTCTTCAAATATGATATACACAGCAAATAAAACAGTTACCATGTGATTCAGCAATTCTATTCCTAGGTTTGTTTTCAAGAAAAATGAAAACATATCCACATGAAAAGTTGTACATGAGTGCTTTTTTAAATTTTTTTTTTTGAGACAGGGTCTCGATTTGTAGTTCAGGCTGGCCCTGAGCTCACTATGTAGCCCAGGCAAGCCTCAAACTCAGCAATCCTCCTGTCTGCCTCCCGAGTGCTGGGATTACAGGTGAGCTTCCATGCCTGGCTTTTTTTTTTAATTTTTAGGCAGGGTCTCGCTTTGTAGTTCAGGCTGGCTCTGAGCTCACTATGTATCCCAGGCAAGCCTCGAACTCACAGCAGTCCTCCTGTCTCTGCCTCCCAAGTGCCGGGATTACAAACCTGAGCCACCACGCTTGGCATTGTGGTATATGGTGCTGGTTGCTGGTGGGTGTGAGTCACCATGCCCAGTATTACTGTATGTGGTTATCAGGGATGGAACCAAGGACCTTGCACTTGCTAGGCAGGCGCCGGAACCACTGAGCTAAATCTCCAGCCCTGTACATGAGTTTTTAATGAAAGTATTATTTATGAGAGCAAAAAAGATGAAAACATTCAAACATTCACCAGTTGGGCCGGAGGGTTAGCTCAGTGGTTCCAGCGCCTGCCTCGCAAGCGCAAGGTCCTGAGTTCGATCCCCGGTAACCACATAGAATGCTGGGCGTGGAGACTCACGCCCACCAACAATCAACACCACATACCACAATGCCGGAAGTGGTGGCTCACGCCTGTAACCCCAGCACTCCGGAGGCAGAGACAAGAGGATTGCTGAGTTCGCGGTGGCTTGCCTGGGCACCATAGTGAGCTCAGGGCCAGCCTGAACTACAAAGCGAGACCCTGTCTCAAAAGCAAAACAAAACAAAAACAAAAACAACAAAAAAACAAAAAACATTCACTAGTTGATGAATGGATAAAATGTGAAATATCCATACAATGGAATATTGTTCAGCCAAAAGGACATGGACAAACATGTCCTACAATGTAGATGAACCTAGGAAAAATGCTGAATGAAAGAAATTAGTCCTTAAAGATCACATATTATATTATTCCGTTTATAGAAAATTTTCAGAATAGGAAATCCAGAGGGACCAAATGTAGTTTGAGTGGTACAGGGGAAATAGAGGGGATTGCTAATGAGTATGAGGTTTCTCTTAGAGACAAAAATTGATTACCATGTTTGTATAAATCTGTGAATATGCTAAAATATAACCACTGAAGTACACACTTCAAATGGATGGTATATGACTTATGTTTTCAAGCTGTTATAAAAGGTCACTGCAATACAAAATTATGTTATTATTTTGCAAAGAGCAGGTATATACTACAATTAGTTAAGTCTTTCATTCTACATGGTCATATCAATTAAATGAAATTTATCTTGATATTTATTTACTGTTATAGTTTTATATTGATAGTAGTTATATGTTAACAGGTATTAACAGATAACTAGGAGATAGTACCAGTGATCAAACCAGGGACCTTGCCCTTGCTAGGCAGGCACTGGAACCACTGAGCTAAATCTCTGGCCCCTAGGACATAGATTTTAATGATGCTCATAATTTCCTTAACAGGAGACATTATAAAATTTATCATTGAGTACTACTTAGGAAAAGAAAACATCCAACTATTCTCACTGGTTAGTGATGGAAGAATCACCTATTAATATTCTCTTCACTCATGCAGGACTACAGACCTTCATGTACTTAAAGAGTATGAAGTCCTATGAAATACATGTGGTTTGATATCATACAAAAGCACTGGACTATGAGTTAAAAAGACTGGAGGCTAAATTTCAGTGCTACTTCTTTCTAGGCATGCAATTTTAAATAAAGAATTTATCCTATCTAGCCTCCTCATTTATAATAGGGGATTAACATGTGCTTTGCCTACCTCATCTATCACTGAATGGATTACACAGAATGGATGAAAAAGCACAATGAAAGTTGAACTCTTTTTTTTTGAAAGCTTAATTTTCAATGCTATAAGACATTAATAAAACATTCTATTTGTATAAACAATAAGGGAAGATATGAGAGGACACAGCATTTATTTAGTATTCTACATGTATAGTCCTAACACTGAATAAATGGATTGCAAGGAAGAACCAGGGATGGCATCTTTTGCTGTTTTGGCTTCTAGATGTCCCCCCAAGGGCTTATGGTGGAGTTTTTGGGTGGTGACTGGATCATGGATGTGTGAAACTGTATTAGTCCACTGATAGGTTTATAGTTGGGAGGTGAAGCCTGGTGGATAAAGATGAATCACTATGGGCCGTAGGATTAGCTCAGTGGTTCCGGCGCCTGCCTCCCAAGCACAAGGTACTGAGTTCGATCCCTGGAAACCACATACAATGCTGGGAGTGGAGACTCACGCCCACCAGCCATCAATACCACATACCACAGTGCCGGGCATGCTGGCTCACGCCTGTAATCCCAGCACTCGGGAGGCAGAGGCAGGAGGATTGCTGAGTTTGAGGCTTGCCTGGGCTACATAGCGAGCTCAGGGCCATCCTGAACTACAAAGCGAGACCCTGTCTCAAAAAAAAAAAAAAGATGAATCACTATGGGCGTGGACCAAAAGGGTGTACATATACATCCTTATTTCTCCCTTGATACTGTTCTGCCTCCTACCTCCCATGACATGAACGGTATCTCCTCTGCCATGTTCTTCTGGGTGCTGCCCTGCCTTGAATCAGTTGATCACAGACTGAAATCTCAACAAACTATGATTAAAATAAACTCCTTTAAGATGTGGATGTCAGGTGTGAGAAAAGTAACTAAGGTAGTTGCTCTAGATGGCTAAAACATTGCTTTATGTTATGTTAGTTATTTCAAATAGCAGATATACTCACATTCAAAGGTATATACTCAAAACCAAGTGATTATTTCACATTAGATAAAGAAGTCCTAGAAAACATATACTTAAGGCAAAGAGGAAGAAGGAAATCTGTAGTTAGATGTGTGTGTGTTCACTAAAAATCAAAAATGATATCCAGGAGAACTTGTTTCTCTGAGAGTGGATTCATCAATACCAACTTCAATAAATCTATGGCATTCAAGGTACCATGACAGACTCTCAGGATACAAAAGTAAACTAAATATGATTCCTGATCCCAAAAACTTCATAGGGGGGCAGCTGAAAGGCTTTCATGTTGCCAAATGGAATAGCACAAAACATTAAAATAATCTGTTGACTCAGCCTACCGTCAATATGACTACACTCTCAATAAAGGAATATCACTTCAGTAATGCAGATGGTAATTCAAAATCCAGTGGTTAGAGCCAAGTGTGGTGGTGCACACCTGTAATCCCACCACTCTGGGAGGGTGGCCCAAGAGAATCATGAGTCCAAGGTCAGTAGGGATACTTAGCAAGATCCAGTCTTAAAAATAAAAAGGGGATAATGGGGAAGACTACAATTTGGAATATTCTGAAAACAGTAACACTGAGCCAAATGTGGATTAGGAAAATAAGTATTATAACTCCAAAATGTTAAAAGATGATGACCCAAAAGCAGCTCTCAGCAATTTCTAAGAGACTGTATACTGGGTGTGGTAGCTCACGCCTGTAATCCCAGCACTCAGGAGGCAGAGACAGGAGGATTGTTGAGTTCGAGGCTTGCCTGGACTACATAGTGAGCTCAGAGCCAGCCTGAACTACAAAGCGAGACCCTGTCTCAAAAAAAAAGAAAAAAAAAAGAAAAAAAAAGAGAAGAGATTGTACAACTTGAAGGTGAAAAAGAATGGGGATTTAAAGCACCAAAACAGGGAAAAAAAATGAGAATCCAAATGTGTCATATACAGGTATAAACCCTCGAAGTTGAATGTGATCATAATGTATATATGAGGTACCAATAAAATCAATTAAAAAAGAAAGCACTGCCGGGCATGGTGGCTCATGCCTGTAATCCCAGCACTCGGGAGGCAGAGACAGGAGGATTGCTGAGTTTGAGGCTTGC